>BQNB010212159.1:0-10149 GCA_026074375.1 Tanacetum coccineum
GATTAGATCACTTGAAACAAGATCTAAGTATGTTAGTGATCAAGAGTTTTAGTGAGAGAAAAAATGTTTAGAAAGAGAAAGAAAAGACTGAAAAATTTTGTGCAAAGAGGAATGTTTTTCTGCTAGAAATGGAGCAGTATTTATAGGCAGGGAATCCCAATGGCTATCTGGTGGCGGTCCTGGCGGTTCTTTATATATAAGGGGGCCGCCACTAGACTTCGCTCCCTTTTTTGTCTTTTTGTGGTGAAGGTTGTATCTGTTATGGAACCTTCTATTTTGGGGGGAAATTTGAATTTTAAATTTTAAGTTTTTAATAAAACATTTCTTTTAATTAAAAAACATTTTGTAAATGTAGAATTAAAAGTGAGGATTAAGAGAAAAATATTTTATTGATCACTAATAATGCTTAATTATTTTGTTTATCCATACCTTAAGTGATCACTAATCTTAAAAATGGAATTTTACATTTAATATTTTGTAAACGTTTATTTTTATTGTAAACGTTTTTACATTTTGTTATTATCAAAACGTTGAGAGGTCGAAAAATATAAATAACGTTTTTAGACATTATTTGTATTAATAGATGGGAAGGTGAATATGTGATTATGGGTGATTTCAATGAAGACCGTTCGGAGCATGAAAGATTTGGTTCATTGTTCAATGTGCAAGGTGTGAATGCTTTTAATAATTTCATTTCCATGTCAAATTTGATTGATCTTCCGCTTTAAGGGTATGGTTTTACGTGGGCTCACAAAACGGCTAACAAAATGAGCAAGCTTGATAGATTTTTGATTTCGAGAGGTTTATTGTCTTTGTTCCCATCTTTATCGGCTTTATGTATTGATAGACACCTCTCTGATCATCGTCCTATTTTTATGAGAGAATTGAATATAGAGTATGGCCCTACTCTGTTTTGAATATTTCATTCTGGGTTTGACATCGAAGGATTTGACAAGTTAGTGGAGGATACTTGGCTGAACACTATAATTCAAGATTCGAATGTATGTTAAAATTCAAGAAAAAACTTCAAGTTCTTAAATCTGCTATCAAGCAATGGTCTAGAGATGCTAAGAGCAATTCTTTTAAAGCAAAAATTACCATTCAAACTAAATTAGCAGATTTAGACAAGATTCTAGACCAAGGAGGAAGTAATGAAGACATTCTTAATACCCAGTCCACGTTACTGAAAGAGCTTCATGACATCAATTCTGTTGAGTCCTCGGAAAAGGCGCAAAAAGCTAAGATCCGTTGGGCTATTAAAGGCGATGAGAATTCTAAATAATTTCATGGTATTCTCAATAAAAAAAGATCTCAATTGGCTATTCGTAGGATTCTTTCTGCAGGTGATTGGATTGTTGATTCAAATTTAGTGAAAAACGAGTTCTTTTCTCATTTTTCCAATCGGTTCTCGAAACCAAATCCTTTTAGAATGGGCAATTTAATGTACTATACTTTACGTCAATTTGAATTTAATGTACTCAACTTTACGTCAATTCGAAATCAGATCCTTTTAGAATGGGCAATTTAATGTACTATACTTTACGTCAAATAGCATAAAAGTGTACTATACTTTACGTCAATTTGAATTTAATGTACTCAACTTTTTTTTTCTTAATTTAATGTATCAAACTTATTATTTAAGCAATTTAAGGTTTTTTTGACTTTTCAAAAGATGTTAGCGGTTATTTTTTCCAGCCGAAATGATTAAATAAAGTGATCTATTATTATAATTGAACTTTTAAAATTCATTTCGACTAAAATTATAACCGGTAATCGCTTTTAAAAAGTCAAGAAAACCTTAAATTGCTCAAAAAATAAGATTGATACATTAAATTAAGAAAAAAAAGTTGAATACATTAAATTAAAATTGACCTTAAGTATAGTACACTTCTATGCGATTTGCCCTTTTAGAATTTGTCTAGTGGATCAGTACACTAATAGACTTTCTTCTGAACAAAAAGAAGATTTGGAACGTAATGTTACTCTAGACGAGATCAAAATTTCAATTTGGGATTTTGGTACGAATAAAACCCCCTGGCCGAATGGTTTCACTTTTAATTCTTTCGTCGTTATTGGAAGTTTCTTGACAAAGACATTATGGCTGCTGTGTCTGATTTCTTTTCTTTAGGTGAATTCTCAAGTGGATGCAATTCTTCTTTTATTGCTTTAATTCCGAAGTTCCATGATGCTAAAGTTGTTAGCGACTTTCGACCGATAAGTTTAATTGGAAGTCTATATAAAATTATTACCAAGATATTGGCTAATAGATTAACCTTGGTTATCTCAGACCTTATTAGCGACGTTCAATCTGCCTTTGTTACCAGTCGGAAAATTCTTGATGGGCCGTTTATCCTTAATGAGCTTCTATCTTGGTGTAAACATAAGAAGCTGAAAGCTATGTTTTTCAAAGTTGATTTTGAAAAGGCTTTTGACTCGACTAGATGGGATTATTTGGACGATGTTCTTATGATGTTTGGTTTTGGAAATAAATGGCGGTGTTGGATCAGAAGATGTCTCAAGTCTGCAAGAGGGTGAGTTCTTGTTAATGGAAGCCCGACTTCGGAATTCCAATTTCATAAAGGACTGAAGCAGGGAGACCCCTTGTCTCCTTTCTTATTTATTTTGGTTATGGAAAGTCTCCATCTTTCTTTTAAAAGAGTGATGGACGCTCGTCTTTTTTCAAGTATTGCTATTAATAATTCTTTGACAATCTCTAATTTGTTCTATGCGGATGATGCTTTCTTTGTCGGTAAAATAGGATATGTTGAACATCAGAACTATTGTTAATGTTTTGAGATGCTTTCATATCTCAAACTAAAAATTCATAAAAGCAAGATTATGGGGGTTGGAGTTCGAGCTGAAGAGGTCAGTTCGGTGGCAAGACAAGTGGGTTGTTCGACTTTCTCATCGCCCTTCACTCATCTCAGAGTCAAAATTAGAAGTGACATGTCTAGAATTAATTCATGGGAAGAAGTTATATCCAAAGTATCCTTGAGGCTTTCTAAGTGGAAACTTAATAATCTTTCGATAGGAGGTCGTCTTACTTTAATCAAATGTGTCCTAAGTTCTATTATGTTATATCGTAGATTTTCAGAGTTCTAAGGGTGTTTTAACATAGTATGGAATCAATTAGAAGGAATTTTTTTAATGGTACAGATGGTTCAAAAAGGAAGCTGGCAATGATTAGCTGGAATAAAGCTCTAGCTTCAAAAAAATATGGTGGCCTTGGTATTTCTAGTTTTTTCGCATTCAATCGTGCCCTTCTTTTCAAATGGATTTGGCGCTTCTTTTCTCAAGGTTCGTATCTTTGGGCTAGATTTATTAAAGCTATTTATGGTGGGAGAGGAGCGATTGACTCCTTTGAATATATTGCAAGACGTTCACCTTGGTTGAATATTGTCCGAGAAACTAAGGCTCTCAAGAATAAAGGTATTGATCTCTTAGCTTTTGTTGTAAAAAGTGGGAAACGGGGAAGATACATTTTTTTGAATGACATTTGGTTAGACGATATGGCATTGAAGCATCGGTATCCTAGGCTGTACGCTTTGGAATCATCCAAGCAGGTTAGTATTTCTGACAAGCTGAGTAACACTTCTTTGATTTCTTCATACCGTCGTAATCCTAGAGGAGGGATAGAGGAGGATCAGCAACGTTCTCTTCAAGCTCAAATTGATTGTGTTATTCTTGTGCCTATGTTAGATCGTTGGTGTTGGACTTATGA
The DNA here is from genome assembly GCA_026074375.1 of Tanacetum coccineum. Taxonomy (NCBI): domain Eukaryota; kingdom Viridiplantae; phylum Streptophyta; class Magnoliopsida; order Asterales; family Asteraceae; genus Tanacetum; species Tanacetum coccineum. Next base: position 3,722 of record BQNB010212159.1, read on the forward strand.
GGCTTCGGGTAAATTCTCGGTGAAATTAGTTAGATCCTTTATTGATAATTCGCTCTTTCCTAAAGAGGATTTGCCTATTAGATGGGTAAAAGTGATTCCTATTAAGGTTATTATTTTTGCTTCGAGAGTTCGTTTGGATAGTTTCCCCACTCGGTTGAAGCTTTCTCTTAGAGGAGTGAAGATTCCTTCCATTCTTTGTTCTTTATGTAACATATCAGCTGAATCGACTTCACACCTTCTTTTTTCATGTTTGTTGGCTCGTCAGTTGAGATCCAGATTCTTACGTTGGTGGGAGTTAGAAGATATTGCCCTTGATTCTTATGAATACTGGCTTGTGTGGTTCAACAATGTCCACCTTTCTAAGAAATTAAAGGAGTTGTTCGAAGGTGTTAATTATGTGATGTGGTGGTTAATATGGAGATTCAAGAATCTTATTCTTTTTGGTGATAATCATCCTCGTAGAGAACTTCTTTTTGAGGATCTAGTTCATTTTTCTTACATTTGGTGTTCTAATCGATGTAATTCTAAAATTAATCGGGTTTCGTGGATGACAAATCCTAGTTCTATTAGCTTGTAATTTCTTCTAGCTTCTTGCTAGTCTTTTAATAAAATCGTTGTTCAAAAAAAAGTTTACATCAGTATTTTTTCTTGATTATGAAAATAATTAACATGAATATACTTTCTCTTGTTGTACCATTTGTTGGGAAAATAGATTGTAACAGACTTAATACTGGTAGTATAACAGTTAAGTCTGGTAGTTATAGTTAGTTCTGTTTATAGTTAAGTCTGTTTATGTAACAGAATAGTAGTAGTTATCTTAGAGATAACTATGGAGATATCTTAGGAAAAGATATGTATTATCTTTTGATACGGTTGTAAAGCCCATTAGGGTTTCCTTGGTGTATAAGAGGAACCCTAAGGCACAATGTTATGTACACAACGAATTGAGAAATATCAATAGAAGCATAGAGCTTTATAGCAATTTTAGTATTATCGTTTCTTCTTTATTCTTGTGTTAAGATTCCGCATTAGCACTTGAATTTCATTGTCAAAGTCTCTCATATAATTAATTTAGATTTATCTAAGTTATCTAACGTCTTACAAAGGCTAGTCAGATCCTAAACCTAGGACCTACACCAATTCTATGCAAGATAGAATATTTGAATACTTTTGAAATTATTTTCTCTTTTAAAATATTTTAGATCATTTTTTTCATAAAAATATCGCATTATGATATTTTAATTCCATAGCCACGATTTTCTTTGGCTTTCAATAAGTTAAAAATCTTACTTTTAACAGACATGGTGCTGCAACCTAAACATACAAACAACAGATGATTCTCAAACAACTGCTATCTCAAATATCAAACTCCCAATTCTGAAGAAGGAGGAGTATGATATATGGGCTATGGAGATGGAGCATTACCTTGAGTACATTGACAATGAGGTTTGGAAGGTAATTCAGAATGGAAACTCCAAGAAAAGAATTTCAACTGGAAAGGATGGTATTGTTCGAATACTTTCACAGGTAACTGCTGCAGAAATTCAAGCTGTTGAAAAGGAAAGGAAGGCTAAGAATATCCTGCTGATGGCTATTCTCAAGGAGCATATGAGAAGGTTTCATGGAATGGATGATGCAAAAGAGATCTGGAAAGCCATCAGAACTAGGTTTGGTGGTAATGCAAATTCAAAGAAATATGAGAAGCTGTTTTCAAACAACAGTTTGATGCATTTAAATATCCAGTACAGAAGGGTTAGAAAAGGGATATGACAGATTCCAACAGTTACTTTCTCAGTTGGAAGCTCATGGTGCTGAAGTATCAACTGAGGATGCAAATCATAAGTTTCTCAGATCTTTGCCCGCAGCATGGTCCAATCTGGCAATGACTATGAGACTAATCCAGAAGGTTGCACTTTATCTATTGATGACTTGTACAATTAACCTTTTAGAGTTTTTGAGCTGGAATCCGATGGTTGCCTCAAAAACATCTTCAAGTGCTCAAAATGTTGCTTTTGTTTCACAAAGCAAAAGCAACACTAATAAGGTTAAGTCTGGGTTTTTTATGGTGCCTACAAAGGGGTTTAATTGTACTCCTTTACTTCTTCAACCAATATTCTAGAAAAAGAAGTTCCTGCTGGTTTTGCTGATGAAGTTATCTATTCCCTCTTTGCCAAACAATCAGAGGACGAAGACTTGTTCAGGGAAGATCTGGAAAAATTGCTGATGTAGACATTGAAGAGATGGACATAAATTGGTAGATAGCGATGATTGCTATTCGAATGAAGAAGTTCTATAAGAAAACAGGAAGAAGAGTTCGCGTGGATGGAAAAACACCTGTTGGCTTTGACAAAAAGAAGCTTGAATGCTTCATTGTCATTACATCTGTCACTTTGCTATGGAATGTACAACAAAGGGGACATATGATGGAAAGAAGAAGAGAGATCATTTTTTCAACATCAAGGGAAGCTGGGAAGCATGGGAAGAATTAGATGGGCTTGCTACAATGGATGAAGGGATTATCATTGGGAGACATACTGAAGTTGAAGAGACAAATCAATGCATCTTATGGCTATCAGCTAAGTTAATGAGGTAACTTTGTGTTCTAAAACTTGCATGATTCATACAATTCTCTTAATTACTGTGTGCTGAACAAATGAATCAGTAAGGATGATCAAGAAGCACAATACTTGCTTAGTCAAGCTGTTAAGATACTAGAATCTCACTTGGTACTTTTATAAAAACACAAACTTTCTCTCTAAATTGAAAAGACTTACACTCCAAGCTATGAAATATATGAAAAAGATGAAAAGCTTAAAAGATATAGGAGAATAGGAATGAAAGCTGTAAAAGAAAAGGAACAATTGCAGAAAACATTAGATACATGGAAAGATTCTTCCAAGAATCTTTGGAGATTAATTAATTCTGGCATGAGTTCAAATAGTAAAGTTGGCTTAGGATTTGAAATACAATCAAACAATGAGGTTCTAAGTTATGAGGAAGAAATAAACTTTTCTGTTTTTAAGTGCTCAAAAGAGGATTCAGTTGGAAAACCCTTGTACAGTAGATTTACTAAGACTAATGATTTTAAGGGTGTACCACATCCCTTAAGTGGAGATTATACTCCTTCACCCACAGAAGTAATGATGAGTCTTTGTATGTTTATGGTAAAAAGGGACCCCAAGAGCCAGAACCCAGTGTATCAGATGATAGATCCAGTGAATTTTCTACCTGTCAATCTAATGACAGTGCAGGATCTATTGGAACTTCCTCTGAACATTCTGTTGATCTTGAATCAGAGATCTCAAGAGTACCTTCAGAAGTGTATGTGCCTACACCTATAACAACAAACAAAACAGGTGTGTCTACTACAAAATCAAAAGAAGTTGAACCTAGTTGTGTCTCACACATAAAAACTCCTAGGCAACCAATCAAAGATCAAGCAACACCTAAAGTTAACAGGAAGAATTGGAATGCTATGATGGAAAGAGAACTAGGGGAAGGTTACTCTTTCACAAAGAAGAAATGTTTTGTTTGTGGTAGTCTAAGTTATTTGATTAAAGATTGTCACTATTATGAAAAGAAAAAGGCAAGAGAAGCTGAGGTTAAGAGGGTTGTTAATACTGGTAATGGGATGGCAAAACCAGTATGGACAAATGCAAACATGGTTAATCACTCTAATAAATTGGTTCCTAGATCAGTACAACTTAATGCTGGTAGGCCAAACACTAATTCTGTTAGGCCCAATATTAATACTGGTAGGACAAATATTAATTCTGTTAGGCCTAGAGTTAATGCTGTTAGTTCTAATGTTAATACTGTTAGATCTAGATAAGGCTAAGTACTACAAGACCTCTAAACAGTTTTAGTCCTTTAGAGACCATCGATGAATCAAAATTAATAAAGAAGGGATTTTTCAAAATACACATCATATGTAAGAAGACCCTTCAAAAACTACATCCAAAATGTGCTCATTCTAATGTTGTTAAACGGGAAATTGAGAATCTGCTAATAAGACCTTGCAGGTTATATTGGAGGTACTCTAGTCCAATATTCCTTTGTGACAGTTGGCAAACTTTTATTAGAACAGTGAATGCTAAAGGTCCACAAGGCAGACCCAAGCCTGTAAAGGCCTGGGTCCCTAAGAGAAACTAATTTCTTTTTTTCATGTGCAAGAACATCCACTAAAGAACATGGTAGATAGAGGTATATTTGATAGTGGATGCTCAGGGCACCAATTTTTTGTGGGGGGGGGGGGGGGGGGGGAAACAGGTGTAACATTTCTCATTTTCAGGTTATTTTCAACTTTAATAAATTCCATTATTTATTTTTAGAGTTTTACGCGTTCGCTTTTAATTATTATCTTATAGTTAAATCGCGTAAACTAAAAATCAATGATCAATGTAAACGGACATCAAACAAATTAAAGTTTACATCAAGCAAGTGTTATATGATTATTAGGAGTATAATTTATAACATTTCATAATTTATTTTTGTTGGTTACGTAAAACGCTTACGTTTCGCAATAAATTACATTCGGTCGTACCCGGAAGCACCTTTACCTATCTACACTTAAACAAATACCCACGTTTATACCCAATACTCAAAATTTAATTATTTTTCTCTCCTATAACACTTTAAAACCGGACATGAACATTTACCCATGAAATAAATGAATTAATCCTTATTAAACCTATCCTACAACTTGTAAAACCTTACATCTTATGTACCTTGGACACTAATACCTAAAGATTGGCTTGTCAAGGTACCCTCCCCCCCTCTTTTGCCGCACCCTCCTCCTAGGGAGGAGGAGAGGTCTCTTACACCTTGTACTCCAAACTATGTGCATCCATGGTTTTGATTTAGGTAGTTTACTAGTTTTCTCTACCCTATATAACACAAGCCCTAACTCCTTATCACTTTTACACATTCACTCAAGAAAAACCAAAGCAAAACCCTCTCTATTTTGAGTCCATACCCACGGCACACCTTAATTTTTTAGGGTTTCATTTTTCTTTTGCATCCAAGGTATTCCAAGCATTCAAGTGTTCATCCTAAGACTACCTAAGACTACTCAAGGTGTTGGGAAGCTTGGATTCGGGTTTAACAAGGATTTATCAAGAAAACATATTTAGGGTTTTCTTGATTAGGGTTTTGGTTTTGAAGGCTTGATTGGGGTTTACATCTTGTGTTCATCATCCTACTTGATTCCTATAAGGTCTATTTAATGTTTTCAATACTCGTTTATTTATTTTCTATTGTATTCATATTTGTTGCATTAGTTAATCACCACCTAGTTTTATTTTAAAGTGATTCAAAGTATTTGATGATTTCATATGGACAAAGGACATGGACATTTAGAGGACTAAATACATGTGTAATATACGGTACAACACTTGGTGAAATAATGGTGCAAGGATCCTTAAGTAAAAATAATTACAAACTAACTATTTAATTGAAAACCCTAATTTTAATAATTAGCTACTGTTGGAATTCGAATTTTAAATCATATGTTTTATATTTTATAAAAATAGTGCTCTTTATAAGGATCGTGAGCATGTAAGGAACTCGAAAAACGGAATTATAACGAACAAGTTACGACATTTACAAGTTATATATTATTAACTTTATAAAAATAGTTTTGTAAGCTGTGATGAACAGTAAAAGTTACTGTTCATCAGGGGTATAAATTGTATAAATATAATATTTTGATAATTTTCCTTAATACGAACCCACGGACATAAAGAACTCGAAAAACGGAATTATAACGAACAAGTTACGACATTTACAAGTTATATATTATTAACTTTATAAAAATGGTTTTGTAAGCTGTGATGAACAGTAAAAGTTACTGTTCATCAGGGGTATAAATTGTATAAATGTAATATTTTGATAATTTTCCTTAATACGAACCCAAAGACATAAAGAACTCGAAAAACGGAATTATAACGAACTAGTTACGTAGTTTACAAGATATATATAATTAATTTTATAAAAACAATTTTTATTACTGCTGTGAATAGTAAATGCTACTGTTCATCAATGGGTTAAATCTTATAAATATGATATTTTGATAACTTATTTTAATACGGAGACGTGGACATAAGAAACGTATAAAACGGAGTCGTAACGATAAAGATATGAAGTTTTAAAACTCGCGCGCATTACTTTTATTTTTATACAATCTTTTACGAAACAATTAATTTAATAATGAAATGTCATTATTAAATCATACATTTTTACAAATGATACATTAGTAAATAAAAATAATATTTTCTTTACAAGTACAAGTATATATACTTTAATTTAACAAAGTACGAGTTAAATATTGTTTTAAGTTTTAAAGAACAAATAAAAACTATTAGGTGGTGGTGTAACTATACGACATGTGATGTTTTATTTATATGAAATACATTATACTCATACGGCCT
>BQNB010212160.1:0-10149 GCA_026074375.1 Tanacetum coccineum
CAAAAAGATTTTCATGATGTTTTTTAAAAACAAAAATCAAATACAAAAATATAAAATATAAAAAGACAAAAACATAACTTAATCAAAATCACATGTCTTCTCATTCTAATCAGATTCATGATTCGATATTTTTGTCACAATTGCTTTCATTGTCAACACTGGATCATGATCCGAGGGGGAGTTACTTTGATAACAAATGTGTTCTCATTGTTAAAACATGTGTTTTTGTGATTTCCATTCACGTACATAACCTGCATTTTAAGATCACATCGTTCGCAAAATCCAATAAAAACAATGATCTCTCGAATATTTGATAATTTGGTATAATTTTGAGGGGGAGTTTTTCATTGTTTTGTCAAAATCTGGACTTTGAAAAAAGAAGAAAATTTCAATAACGGGCTAACTGTGCAAAGGGATCATAATTCAAGGGAGAGTTTTCAAAATTTTTGGTAATAAAACTCGGTATTTAAAACTACAATGACCAAATCTGTCATTTTTCAAACAAAACTTCGGACGGAAAAACTCCAAGAACTGAAATTGTCACTTTCCAAACTTTCAATTTCGGACGGTATAAATAGGAATTATAATTCATTTCTTTTTTTATTCCGAATTTGCTGTCAAAAAAGAAGAGAAAATCAAATCTTTTGAGTTCATTACAACGATCACAATGTTTTTCTCTTCTCAAACGTAAGTAAAGGTTGATTTTATATGTCTTGGAGATGGATTTTTGAGATGATATTGAGATCGAATGTAAATTCGATAAGATTTAGGGTTTCCGAATTTAGGGATTTTGACAATTGATGATAGATTTAGGCTTAATAATGTTAATAATAGTGTTTGTGTATAGCTAATTGTGATATAAGCTGATCAAACTTCAAAATTTTCAAATTCGACATAATGGTCAAAATTCGGAAGTTTTCAAAATTTGTCGAAATTGATTAAAATGAGAATAAATGCCAAATAATGATCAAATTGGATTCTTAAAGGCTTAATTAGATCGAATTTGTTGAAACGGTGGTCCAATAATTAATTTTCAACAAAACAAATTTGAAAAGGATCAAATTTGGAAGAGTCAAATATGTGAAAGTCAACATTCAGAAGTCAACATTAAAAAAGTCAACTTTCAATTTCAGAAGTGTCGAATTTGTTGCTAAAAGTACAAATTTTTTTGAGGGATTACTAAATTTAGTGTGTGATAATGATAAATGTTTGAATGTGTTGTCTAAAGCTCGAATGTCTATAAATAACAAGATCAGTATCTCATGTGACGTTGAATTTCAAACGTTTGTGAAAAAAGTACTACAAAAATTGAAAATAAGTGATCAAGTTTTGATGAATTTTATACTTTGTGTCAAATATGTCTATTCACAATTGTTTAAGTGGACTAAGTCATGTCCGGTTACGATCGTTTTTTGCATTGAACAGAATGAGGAGTGAGTGACTTAGTGACCATTCAGTTGTATGAATTATGTGTTGTCGTACATGTATAAGATTTATTACAAGAAGAAAAAATGAAGAATTTCAAAATAACTATAGTCTGATAATACAATTCTCAATTGTTTAAGTGGTGTAAGTTATGTTCAGTTTTGACCATTTTTTGAAATGAACAAAATGAAGAGTGAGTGACTTAGTGACCATTCAGTTGATAAATTGGGTTTGACTGATTCTATGTTATAAAAAACAAATGCTTTTGCAGAAATTATTTTTGAAAAAGTTTTCAAATTTCTGTATTGTGTCAAAAATGGTACTCTTTCATAAAAACGTTTTAAGAATATGAATGATGTCTCTTCAATTTCTTAAATATGAGTCTTATTCAAAATCAAAGAGTATCTTCATCATTCTTGAAAGAGTATCATTTCACAAAGAATTCCTGGTGAGGATATTTTAAACAGAAAGAGACAAAAACCATACGCGAAAAAGCAAATCTAAAGTGTGATCGAAAAAGAAATGTCAGAGCACACAAAAATATAAATCAAAAGAAAAATGCGAATCAAGCGTATGGCATGTGCTAAAAAAAGCAAGAATAAGCACATGAGAAAGAAACTGATCAAAAATTTGTTCAAAAAGAATTGCTAGAACATATAAAACAGACAGAGCGGAAAGAGACAAAAATGTCATATATAATTGTTTATTATCTAACAACTTGTCATCAATCATTCAGAATTCAACATGGCACAACCACAAAGACTAGATGATGTTCATCAAGACGAATTGTTTTCACCCAACAAACGTTATGAACTCATGGATGCTAACAAGAAGATCGATCTTGATAATCTATTGTATTCTAATGAAAGCAAAATCATGGCAAACATCATTCAGAACCATCCACTCAGATTCAACATTGCTGCTTCTTCATATGTGTCGTGGATCTACTTAGGGCATTTCTCTCATACTTTTCAAGAAGATGGATCAAAGTATAGGCTCAAGTTTGCGCTTGGTCGAAAAGAGATCTTACTCTTAATGATTTCAGAAGAATCTTTCATCTGCCTCAAGCTACCGATAACAATCATGAATGATTTGTTGCTGCTCTAAAGTTTTAGAAATGGTTCCTTTCTTTCTGAATACTCTTGGTTTTACTCTGGAGTGAAGATCACCATCCAACTTCAAGACGACAGGACTTGTACAACCATGGCAGATACTTGGAAAGATTGCTCAATGTCTTACTACGCAAGTCACTGGTCATGATCAACCGCCTTTGCAGATTATGCAGATGTTATATTGTTTTGTCAACAATATACATGTAGATTATGTTGAGCTACTTTGGGAAGGATTGCATTATGCACTTGAACATCTATCAACACAAATTCCTTATCCAAGATTCACAAAACTCATTGTCGGACACTACATGACTGTATTTCCTAAGATTTCTCATAGCGCTCGTGATAAGTACCAAAATTTGGAAGACAATGTGATGGTTAAGAACATATATAACCAGGGGAATCTAAGGTTAGTGTTGAAATTATAGTCTCAAGTTGGATGATCACGGATGAGATGAAGCTCACGTATCATTATCAGAAATGCTGCGGTGTTTGAGGTAGATGTTCCTACGACTCAGTCATAACCGATTGAGTCTACCCAGGGAATGCATAGGACAACTAGCGCCCCTAGGTCACCTAACCCTAAGACAAATGAAGGAGAATCAAGTGCTCCATGAAAATCTACCTTTATTAGACTTTAAATTCCTCAAAGACGATCAACTCGACTTACTCCACCAACACCAATCCCAACTACTGCTGAGGCTGATGACATACTCCTACAAGATACAATTCAACTAAGCCTTGCTTAGCAGAAAAGTCATGATGAGCTTGAAGCAAAGCAAAATGTACAAAAAGTTAAGGAGCACTTGATTGCTGAGGAGATTGAGAAATTGGTAGAAGGAGTAAAGAATGTAGAAAATGTTGAGGTTAATAGTTCCACCCTTAGGCAAAATGATAATCCAATTGATCTCGGCACTAGGTTAGAGCCCATGAGTAATAAGGAAAGTCCGAAGGTGGAGATAACTACTGAAGTACAACCAGTTAATATTAATGAAGAGGAGGAAGAGTCAACAGAGGATGATTATGAGTTGCAAAGAAGGGGAAAAAGGAAGCATGTAGAGGAGTCCAGGAGTACACCATCCCCCAAAACAATTAGATCTCCTAGGATTCATTCTACTCTCATATCTTTGGGTACTGAGAAACTCCAGGAATTAAAGGTAACTGATCCACCACCTTCATCTTCAACACCATCATCATCTTCACCAAAACTCAAACTATAACTGATCTACCACCTTCATCTTCAACACCATCATCATCTATACCAAAACTCAAACTATCTGCTATAAATCGACTCTTGTCCTTGTTTAAACCCAAGCCTGGATGCTTAAAATGCTACAAGAGTTTCTTTAATGAATTACAAGGATGCTATGGTTATCTGTTTGAACATCTAAAGACAAGGTTCATGCTGAGAAAGAAGTTTAATGTGCTTGCTCAACATCTATAAGAAATCATGGAAGAGTCGTTGCCCACAATGGTAGATGATCGAGTTAAGGATTTTAAAAAGGCACAAGCTCCAGTATACGTTGTTCAGGGGCTCATAATGGAAAGACAACAGAACAAGCGGATGTGGCAAAGATGATTGCAGATGCAATTCATCAGGAACACGAGAATCTTTGATCCGAGATTTCTTCGCAGATTAATGATGCTATCTCTAAGCACATTCCTTTGCAGGTTGATTCATCGGTCAGGAATTATATGTCATGTCATATTTTGCATGTGCACCCGACTCAAGCCACACCAACCTCTGTACAAGAACAACAACAACAACTCTATCTGACCATGAGAGACAATCCTTAACTGCAACAGGATGACTTATCAATTTGGCTTGCTCTCAAGTATAAGTTTGAAAGACTTCATGTGGCTACTACTCCTTGTAGACCTTCTCCCGTTCACCCAAGAGATCAGGACGATCCTCATGATGATGCTCATCCTAAGGGGGAGAATAGTGCAAAGAGGCAGAAGATGTATGAGCATGGAACCTTTATGTTTAGAGAATCGTCCTCTAGACTTTGAAAGTAAACAAGGTCCATCAACGTCAGATAATCAAGAACAATTAGATGACTTTGGTTTTTGGAAGGATTCTTATGTCACAGATGATGATTAGATTCCGACTGGGAAAGTGTCACAAGAACTTATGGATGAAATGTCACATACTGTTGATGAAGCAAAATACATAAAGTTGTTGATGAAATGTTAAGACAATGATGCACTTCAGGAGACGAGCATCAATACCACATTGATCAGATGCAAAATTTCTTGAAGAATGATATTGTGTAGGAAAGCAAGAAAGAAATTTTAGTCTTACCTCATCCACAAAGACCCACTCCAGTTGTTCAAAGCTGCTAAAGAGATCCCAAGGCTCCTGCACTATCTTTGGTTTATCAAGATCTATTATACTTAAAGAAAGGAAACTCATGTCACTTAAAGAAAGGAAACTCAGGTCCTGAGAAAGTTATGTTGTCTCTACACAAGTTTCTTGCAGCAATATTTCTTGATGATGATATAGAAAAAATAACTTCAAAACGGGTAGAAAAGTGTGTAAAGAAGTTTAATCCTTATGCTCGATACAATGTCGAACATTGGAAGAATCCACATGCAAAGATCTTCCACATCAAGAAACAAAAAGAGCCCAAAAAGCCAAAGGAAGTAGTCTACTCAAATTTAAAGATTGTTCAAATCATCAAGACTTATTGGAAACTAGGACATGAGTACAAGTTTATAACAAAGATTGTTGCAAGAAGAGAAAATGGTAGCATAGTGTCAATCACAGAGTCATATTACAAGAACCTCAACAAGAATGATATTAAGGATATCTATCAGCTAATTGTTAACCACAAGGTAGACGACTATGCTGAGACTGGTTTGTTGTGGTCATTTTCAGTCTTCATCAGGAGTACAGTGATCTGGGAAAGAGTACTTGATTTTCAACTAGGTGTGGAAAGCTATCAACAGAAGGTCAATCTTATTTCCCCTACAATTACTTTCCCAGACATTGAAAATTACAAGGTGTTCTCTATCGTCTCTAAGCCCGTGTATGGTATTATATACAAGAATAGCAAGAAAGAAAAGAGAGTGATGAGACATCAAGAGGTTCATAAGTTGTGATGCTACGTTAAAGAGAGTATTTGAAGGGTTAAAGAGCTATAATAACGATGTAAAGCATGGGTATGTGACTCTAAGTCTTAGTAATGAAGATGCTGAATACCTGCAACTGTTTGAGGAAGAGATTGAAGAGCGGTTGAAGCATCGTGATAAAATGAGACGTTAGGAAATGTACGTGAACGGAAGACCACTAGGATCAAGAAGGGAACACCCAGAATAATTGACCCTTAGGGGGAGATTGTTAGGATCATAAAAGTGTCGATTATGATACTTTAAGTGGTTTTATTTATTTTTTAGTGTTTAGTCTTTATTTTTCAAAGTAGAAAGTATTTTGTAATAAGGAGAAATATGATAAAAGTAGAAAATAGCATATTATCTAAAGACTAGGGACTAAATAGCAAAATTAGGAAAATAAAGGAAGGGAAGCTCACCTCCTTCTCATAAATAGCCACCTAATCATCATTAGGTGGTTAAGGCTTGTAACAAACTCATTTTCCATCCCTTTTCTCTTTTGTTATAAAATTTAGAAATTGTGAAAGACTTGCCTTCCTCTCTTAATTCTCTCTATTCTACATTGTTTAATATCGTGTGATTCAAGCTAAATCAAGACCTAACAAGATATCATTGAAGAATGGAACCGTTGGCCAAATATCGAGGTAAGAACTACATGGGATAGAAAGATTATGGGCTGCATCTCTGAATGGGGCGGACGATCGCCATCTACGAGATTGAAGAAGTAAGAACGAAAGGCTTCCCAAAGTGAAAAAGGTTGTTTCAAGGCAATTGAAGGAAATGAGAAGGAATATAAAATTCATGGTATGAAGTTGGCAATCATAGTCTTGAATTAAAATTATGGAGACGATATTTGTATGGTGCGTAGTGTCTTATTTGTACAGACCACAAGAGTCTATGTACATGTTTATCAAGTCGAGTAGCGTGAGCGAGGTTAGCAGTGGGTCGCGACGGTGGTGTCCTTATCGCCAAGGAAGAGTAAGCGTAGTTGCTGATGTCATATACCGAAAAGAAGGGAAAGACTAGTTAGAGTTTGAACAAAGAGGATGGACATTGCTAATAATCTCATAGTTGATATAAAAGAATTTCAGAAGAAGGTCCTTGATGTGAAAACATCAAGGAAGAACGTGTAGTCGGGCGTATGAGAAGTTGAAGACGATGATCTATAAATCAAAGTTTCTAAGGGCAAAATCTGGTGTCGATGATTTGGAGCGGTCAATTTTTTTTGATAAATAGAGGTGTTCGGTTTGTTTCTAATGGCCGAATAGTGCGTAGACATAGCGCGTGTCCCTTCTCGGAGGCATGGTTTTAAAATTTGTTAACGACGTTTATTTGAGTAAACAATTATAAATTTTTTGACCATAAATGTAGTTTGGAGCAACATTGTTTGAAGTTTTCGTTAATCATAGTCATGTAAAAAGATGTCTGTAAAAATTTGTGTATCGACCAAGCGATTTTTCGTATGTGGTTTGGATTTTTGACTTTCAAGAAAATTGACGTTTTCACTTGTGTTCAAACGAATTTATATTTAAAACCATCAACCATAGAAAATCCTAAAATTTTGTACTTCGTAAGGTTTGTAAGAAAACATTTCAATTGTATAAAAATTTGAACGAAAGACTTTGGGTCGTCTATATTGGTACCATCTCCGGACACAAAAAAATAGGGCGGGACTTTAAAACGGCTGACGTGAGGAACTCAACATAAGGTCATCACTTTCTCATGAATCCTATTGTCCTATTTGTAGTCTCTAAAGCCCAATTTGTATGACAGAACTACTAATTGCGACTACACTGATCAGTGGGTTATTCCTAGTGCGACTATTGATGTAATCCAATTCATCAGCTTAATATGCGGTGTATTCAGACTTTCTAACAAAGTGAGTAGTTGGGGGGGGGGGAGACATGACATGTGACAACCATGACGTAATAGCATAGGGCAACAACTGAGTAGCTGTGTACCCAAATTAGTATATAACGAAAGTACTTCAAAATAGTGTTTTCAAAATAATGTATCCCAAATAGTATAACCAAGATAACATATCCCAAATAATATATTCAGCGTTGGCCGTCCGACAACTCAATGTTGAGACATGTCCAAAATAATGTTTAGTATAGTATTCAAAATAGAAAATGATAGTATAGGACTACTTGTATATAATTAAGCAGTAGCAAAGTATGAGTACACATGGCGACATATAGAGCATTGCAAAGCAAGCATGTCAGTCAAATATCAGAGATAGAGATCATATAGTAGTAAGGCCACATGTAAAGCTTGCAAGGCAAGCATGGGCAATAGTGGTCAGGAAATAGGAATATGACAAGTATGAAAGGCGACATGTAATGCAAGCAAGGCAACACGTAGGCCAAAAGTAAGCAATGGTGATTCAGGTAATAGCAAGTATAGTGAATTACGTGCGAGGTATAAGGTGAAAGTACATATGCAACATGTACGTTCATGGCCAAGGCATTTTCAGGTGATCTTAGGATTTTATGTCCACCCTAACATAACTCAAGAAAACTATCCCCATCATTCCATGATCCTTCGTGAATAAGACATAGTTGATCAGGCTATGCATAATTTAGGAAAAACGATGGAATGCTCGGGCTAGTAAACTTTTATCATGTTTGAGGTTTTACGAAAACTTTAGTTTGGTTATAGTTGGGTTTTTATTTTATAAAAACCGGCATTCTCTATAACCTTATGCTCTGATACCAATCTGTCACACCTCGTTTAAGGCGGAAACACGAGGTGTGACGTTTCGGAGACATCGCATAAGATAGTAGATTACACCATAACTTATTAAAAGATTTTGGTTTACAAAGTTTCACAAAATACAATCTTGGATAGGAGTAAACACTTGTCTTTAGAAAAGCATCTTGGCAATTTGACAACTTTAGTTTAGGTACCTTCGATTTGTAATTGTTGACCACCTGAAAATGATACTCGAAAAGGTCAACATAAAGTTGGTGAGCTCGTAGGTTTGGAGTATAAACCTAGTTGTTGTGCCATCATTTAAGTAGGACAATAGTACATAACAAAAGCGAAGCGCAAACAGTATAATTAGCATTCCAACAGTAATCATAGAAATCATATCATACTCTAACATTTCATTAAATAAACAATTCATTAGTAGTCCAAGCGGTTATAGTCCTCCGAACCTATCGCCTACCAGCTGGAGCTACACAGTCGGCTAAGCAGTTGTAAGAAGTAATCCCAATAGCATGC
Organism: Tanacetum coccineum; assembly: GCA_026074375.1. Lineage (NCBI taxonomy): Eukaryota > Viridiplantae > Streptophyta > Magnoliopsida > Asterales > Asteraceae > Tanacetum > Tanacetum coccineum. The sequence goes on from BQNB010212160.1 coordinate 8,880, forward strand.
ATGAACATATACAACAGTATTCACTTACGCAATTATAGGCACATAGCATTGTCCAAAAACGTAGAAGTAGTTTTGCACAGGAGTAAAACAATTGAAAATAGTTTTAAGTATCATTTCCTTCCAAAGAAAATAGTTTGAAAATGGGGCTACGAGAACTCACCTCAAATAGAAATGAAAGTAGCTGAAAATAGATGATCAAAGAATGACGTGCAATGGTACCCGGCCACGACCTATTAATAAGTTTTATCTTAGAGATGTGGGATATAAAAATGAAATAATGTATATGTATTTGTAAAAGAATTTGTATAAATGTTGTAAAAGGTTTTTGTATCTTGGTTGTGTGGTGATTGATGAGTAAGTAAGAGTTAAAGAAATAAGAATTAAAGTAATAAGAATTAAAGAAATAAGAATTAGGGAAATAAGAATTTAAGAAATAAGAAGTAAGGAAATAAGAATTTAAGAAATAACAATTTAAGAATAAGAAATTAAAAAATAAGAATTTAAGAAATAAGAAATAAAGAAATAAGAAATATAAATATGCTTCGGCTATTTACCCGATCCCCAAGTTATTTAGATAAAACGTTCCTGATAGGAATGTTTACGACGTTTTAGGCACCAACTCAAATAATAGAAGTTTTATGTAAAAATATATTTTTCGTCTTTTAGTCGGATATTAAAATAATATTTTATTATTTTGTCTTTTTGTCAAGTTTTTAGAAACTAGTTCGCATTATGATTATAAGTGTGGAATTTAGTTTAATTATTGAGTTTAAGTATAAAAACTATTTATTAAAAATAAATAATATGATTTCGTCCTTTTGTCGGGTTGTAAGAAAATAAGTTTTTCAAAATATTTTCTAAGTGTAAGATATTCATAAAATTTCGGCATGACCCGTTCGTTTATAATCGCTTTTCCAAAGTCATAGATTTTAATAAAACAATGTTTTTTCCTAAAATTAACCACTTTCGCCAATTACAAATCTCAAAACCGTTCGTCTTTAGGTTCCAAACATCATGCTCTTATAGTTTACTTAGATCACAAATAATATGATCAATTCGATTATAAGTGTGGAATTTAGTTTAATTATTGAGTTTAAGTATAAAAACTATTTATTAAAAATAAATAATATGATTTCGTCCTTTTGTCGGGTTGTAAGAAAATAAGTTTTTCAAAATATTTTCTAAGTGTAAGATATTCATAAAATTTCGGCATGACCCGTTCGTTTATAATCGCTTTTCCAAAGTCATAGATTTTAATAAAACAATGTTT
>BQNB010212162.1:0-10149 GCA_026074375.1 Tanacetum coccineum
AAAAGCTGTAAATGACAAGGATCTAGTCTAGTAGTCTGGTGGTCCTCCCTTGTGGTTCTTGAGTTCATGGATCATGTCCAGAAACTCTTCATATCTGATCGGTGGCAAACCTGGATATCCTCGATGAGTATCTCTAGAGTAGAAGTCCTAACGCGAGCAAGAATAATCTCGTCGTCATGCCTTATTTGCTATCTCTAAAATCCAGAAATCTGGGTACGGGCTTCTTGAAGTTCGGTTTCTAGTTGGTCAAAATCTCGCTGTATGATTACTCGACCATTACCAAGATCTTCTATCGTATCTTCCATGTGCTCAATGCGCTCAAGAGGGAGCTCATCTAAGTGATTCAAAATAGTCTCGATCTGTTCCTCATGGTGCTCCAGATGTGTCTTATGAGAACTCTCTCCAATCTCAAATACCTGAGGTGGGGCAGAGGAATTGGTAGAGGAGGATTATAGGAAACGGGATTGTTTCTGAGGTGGCAAAATCTCCTCGGAAAGAAAGAAATCTCAGGGATCAAATAGTGGTGATGGTGGTAACACTGGAGATGGAGGCAAAACAGTTGGTGGAGCAATAGGAGCTCATAGTAGTGGAATAGGTGATTCATTACTAGTAGCATTATGCTTGCATAACTTTTATATACGGATTATCGTGGAAAGGTGAGATGGTTAGCGAGGCTCAAAGATCCTTAGATAGAACCTCTAAAGGGTCAAAAAAGGTGTTTCCCGGTGAGGCTGGGAAATAGTCCGGTGAAGCTGGGGTATAGTCAGGAGTATTTGTAGAGGAAAAATCATCCTCAATATAGGAATCAGATAGGACGATAATAAGGTGGGTGGATGTAGACAAAATTCTGTAACAACCCAATGTAAAATAACATAAGTTATTTATATAATAGTTATGTATCTTTACATACTATTCAGGAAATGTAGTGGCACGAAGGACTTTCTTGAATGGAAAAAGTAGTTATAGTTTAGGTTTTAACCTTGTTCTCTATAACCTCGGCTCCTGATACCAATCTGTAACACCCTGATAATTCACATATAGCAGCAGAAGCTAAATTGGGGTATTACTTCATGAATCAATAGTCATAATCATAGAAAATGACTCAAAAGAGACGTTTTGGAAAATTTAGTTATCATTCAATAATATATCAGAGTTTTTACAAAAAGAGGTCCCAAAATACATTGAAAACATAAAGTTTGAATGATAACAAGTTTGGACGCCTGCAAGTCCATACCACTCCGTGCCTTAAACTGCAAAATCAATTACCTAAGATAAACATGCTAAAAAGTCAACACAAAGGTTGAGTGAAATTCACGTAGGTTTAAGAAATTTAACTAATTTGAATACAAGTCAGCGTAATAGTAATAATTGCAACGAATACAATTATCATGGTAAACAATATTATATTATTGCACTAAGCTCATGACACTGAAGCCTTAAGTAAATGTTATTCATAAGTTATTGCCCCAAGCGGGTGCTTTTCCAAACACCCGAAGTTCCTCAAATGAAATGCGTCCGCTGACCATGTATGTACCAAAACCTGGATGGGGATGTTCAGTCCCAATAGATTTATTCACGACATTCGCGCTTACTTCGCAAAGTAATTAACGGTTCATGATAGTGGGGCCTTATGGAAAATAGAGGTACTTAAGCAATAATATATCAGGATAGCATACAGTTGAAAATACTTGTATTCATGGTTTATAGCAAGTATCTCCCCATGGGATTTAGAAAACATGTAAAGGTGGGACTATGAACTCATTTTGATAAGGTAGTTGATTGATTTGAAATTTAATTCAAATGGGAGTAAACAGCCTCGTCATGCAACTTGGGGTAATATGTCAAGTCTTAGTTTGATTGATTATATTCCAAAACTTTATTTCATAAAGTTTAACATAAATGATTTTGGTTTATTAGTTTATGAAAATATCGTATCACTGTTTGGGCTATCATAATCCAGAGGTCATGTAGTAAACGTTTGAGGAGCTAGGACACTTTAAATCGTAAATTCAGCAACTCATCAAAACGTCTACCAAATGAAAACCCCTCACATGAAATTCCCTAGTAACGTGATACGTTATAGTTTAAATGATAAGATTTTATCTTTTTAAGTTTCTTCAAAAGCTAGTGGATGATAAATTATGTTTAAATATATAACATAATTATTTTTATATGCTTTGATCGATGAATGAATGATAAATGTGTCGGGTTTTAATAAAATCAAGTCTTATAATGTTTAATTATATTTTTATAATTAAATATAAAAAATTTACATTTTATACCCTCGATAATTAAAAATGACAATATATACCCTTGGTGTAATAACTTTTACAAAATTAATCCCTTTATATATATCTTTAAACATTTAAACCCTTAACTTTGAAATATGGCAAAATAAACCCCTGTAGTTTAACTTTAGAATAATTACATTTTTGGCCTGAAAGTTTAATAATTTCAAGATTTACAATATATATATCCCTCATGCATATACGATTTGCATTACTAGTCCAAAATCCATATAATTTATATTTTTGAATCCGATTTCGTTTTGTAGCGTATAGCTTATCATAATAAGCTACAATAAGTTTGGTTTTATAGTAGCTAAACAAGCTTAATATGCTTAAGAAAATGAGCTATGAGCTCGATAATTCAAAAAAGGGTGCGTTTGATTTTAATTTATAAACCTGATGGGTTGTAAGCTTTAGAGTTTGATTCTAAGCTTATAAAAATGATAAAGAAGCTTATTAGAATAGCTTTTAGGATCAGTTTGTAGCTTTTAGCTTATATGGTTCACGAAAATAAGGTTTTATGATTTTAGGGTGCGTTTGGTTTAGGAAAACCAAACGTATAGGTTTAGAGTTCAAGAGCTTATTTCTTGTGATCATGAAAGATACATAAGAGCTTACTAAGGATCTAAAACATATTAGGAGTTTATAGAATAAGTAGAACTACCAAAGAACTGAAAATGGGTTGAAATAGGTGAATATGGTTCGAAAAACTTGGAGATGACTTCAAGAACCCTTGTTCTTCTTAAACCTTGGCTTTAAAACAGCTTGTAGACCTTTCTTCTCCTTCCTAGGCTTGGCTAGATCAAGAACTTTAAGGTATGGTTTAGTTTAGATGGTGAGTTGTGAGGGTGTGCTTGGTATCAGCTTATATAGGGCACGAATGGACTGAAGCCTAAGTTTTATGAAGTGGTTGCAAAGTTTAGCTAGGAGTGGTGGCCAAAGAATAGCTAGGATGAGTATTAGAGGCTAGGACTATCATAGCAAGGTGTTGAGTGGTGGTGAAGGGTTCAGTTTAACAAGGAGGTGACGAGGGGGTTACTTGGAGTCCAAGGTGGTGATGAAGGTGTGTGTGTAGTTACTTGGTAGTGACAAGGTAGTGACAAGTAGGTGGATCATGGTGGAGGGAGGGTGGTTGCTTGGTTTTGGTTTGAAACTAGGTGAACTAGTTTAGGGTTTTAGGGTTTTCGTATAGGGTTAGGGTTTAGGATTAGTGTAACACCCTCAAATTTGAGTATGCAGCGGAATGTTGAATATCCAAAGGCGTTACATTATTGGGTCAATAGCACAAGATCAGAGAACGACTACTAACGTGTCGTTTGAAAAAGATACATTGGATTAACAAAATACTTGTTTGTTACATAAGCTCATGGCTTCAAATGGTTCAACAAAACAGATAAAGATTTCGGTTTATAACAATTGTCCCCAAAGTGTAATAAGACCCCAAATCTTAAGTGTTGACTCTTCAATTATTGACTCCCAATGTATCATCGCACCTCGTGCCTTATTGACCTGAAAAACATGCTTAAAACGTCAACATAAAGTTGGTGAATTCATAGGTTTATGTAAATCAATGGTAGGACCGCAAGATTTCCAAGTGTATGATTAAGCAACAGATGCAAACATCATAAAAAGTAATTACGTTTCCTAAGCTCATGACACCGAGGCTCGACGTATATGAATGCAATTATAAATTGCCAACTGGTGTCCGTGAATGATGTGCTAACCCTGCAACATCCCAAATTCGACATGGTATGCGTTCGTTCCCAGTGATAGCTAGTCACCCGAACGGGGATTGTCAATCCCTAATAGATCTATCCATAACATTCGCGCTCAAGCACAATGTAATACCCAATCTACATCTATGCAATTAACCTTTCAATGACATGGAACATAAGGGGATATGTAAACTTAGCAAAAAACACGTAACATGTCATAAGGTGTAACACTTGCGTCCCAGTTTTGTAAAACAAAGCATGTTCTCACCCCAAGGATGTAAAACATTAAATAATTGTAAAGCATTGCTATGAACTCACCCTTATAGCCGGTAGTTCCTGAAGATAACAAGTAATCCAAGTAGGTAGTGGATCACACCGTTAAGTACCTAAGTACGGTCAAGTCTTAGTTTACACATTTAAACTAACGACTCATTGTATAAGCTAAATTCCATTTTTAGTTTATATATACCGTTATCACTTGTGTGGTGACACACAAGATCATTGCATTTATAAGTTCGATGGTTCTCGAGAGACGTGTATCATTGTTAATAAATATACATCATTTATTAACTTGTTATTAAAGCCGTTCGATGTCCGAACATCTTAATGTTTGACCGACGTGTTAAGTGTTTTATTTATTCCCTTTTGTCTCGTACCCGTAGGTTTTTAGTTGTTACCGTTTAGTCCTTAGGTTTATAAAGTAATAACAATTTCACTTTAAACTTTCTAGTTGCGAGAAAGTCATAACTAGTCCTTTGACTTTCGGGATTTTACAACTTAGGTCCTTATGGTTTACAAAAAGATAGTTTAGGTTTTTATAGTTGCACTTTCATCCCTAAGTTTCACAATGTTTCAAAAACAGTCCCTGTAGTTTTTGTATTTCGAAAAAGTGACATGGTTAACCCCTAAGTTTTGGAAATTGCATTATTAGTCCCTCGACTCGTGAAAATCGTATTTTCATCCCAATTAAATCCCGACTAGTGGCATTTGGCCTTATTTAGTCAAAACAAGCCAACAAAGCCACTTCGGCTTACAAATAAGCTATTCGGGCTTATTTTGGCTTAACGGGCCTTATTGGGCCCGTTAAGGTCCGTTTAGCTTTTTAATGGTCCGTTATAGTTTTTATAAGTCTAAATGTTCACAATAAGTTCTTATGGGGCTGTTAAGCTTACAATAAGCTCGATGAGCTTATTGAAGCTTATTTCGAGCTTATTGGGCTTACGGGCCCAATAGCTTAACCCGAATAGAACCTAAATGGTTTCTTAGGCATTTTAGCTTATTTCCCATTTGTTTCAACTTAGCTTAATCTGTTTCGTTTTCAGCTTATTGGAAATAAGCCGATAAGCTAATAAGCATCCTTATTGGGCCGGTCTTGGGCCCGTTAAGGCCCAGTAAGGTTTTAAACCTAATTGGTTCGGTCCATTGAGGTCCGATAACCTCGTTTTAGTCCGTTAAGAACTTATAGGGTCAGCTTGCTTATTTTGCTTATTCGATAAGCAAATAAGCCCGCTGTTGGGCCTATTGGACCGGTTATGAACCCGAATGGGTTCTAGGGGTTGGGGCTTGGCCCATTAGCATCATTTGAGTCCATTAAGCTTATTTAACTTATATAAGCCGTGCAAAACTTTACCGATAAGCGGTTAGAGCTTATTGTGAGCTTATGGCTCACGTTGGGCTTGCGAAAGGGCTAGTAAGCCCGTTAAGGGTTCGGTTGGTTTTCAAAGAAATACAAGGGGTCCATTTAGGTCCTTAAGTCTACCTTAAGCTCATTAAGTCGCGTATAAGCACATGAATAAGCTGTGGGAGCTTATTCGTGGTGTATAGCTTATTTCGAGCCTTTAATAAGCTCGTGGAGCTTATGAAATAAGCCATAGGCCCCTTCTTCAAGGTCTGATGGGCCTGTTGGGCTCCCATGGTGGGCTGTTAAGCCCAAAGTGACCCAAAAGTGGTTCTTTGGTTTACTAGTTTGGTTCTAGTGTTTTGATCCTTTCGTTAAGCACTCGTTTGGATTTATTAATCGTGTTTCCACACATGCATTCATTCTATAGGCTCATGTATTCCTTCCCAAGTCGTATCATTATGTTTCTAGTAAATGTTTACGTGTAGAACTTGCGTGACCAAGTAAAACGAACCCATGATCACTATGATCCTTATTTGTGTATTTAAATGAGTGTTTAAAACTTAACTCGACATTTCACCACGTTTTATACATGTTTGCACCACACAAGGCCTCATATACTTAACATACGTGTGTAAACCATGCATGGGTCGAACCATGCATGTTTGTGCCCACGTTAACTTTGTTATACACAAGGTAACGTGCCCCTTTCCAACTAGACATGCTAAAGCGACTAGAATATAGATAGATAGGGGTTTAGTTCGAGACTTACAATAGTCCTAGAGTCTTGATGGCGGGTTTAGATGTAAACCCGACTCGTATACACCCAAACGTGTATTTCTTAAGCTTCAAAGCTTGGCATACCCAATCCTTAGCTCGTATACAACTCTTAACACCCTTATGTTCGATCTTAAAGGCTTCTTCGTGTTCTTAGAAGGAATGTGGGTCGAGTTTGGTTTGGTTTTTGCAAATGCCGAATGGCAAAGGAAATAAATGGGCAATGGTTACCCTTGAGAGAGTTCAAGTGTTTAAGAAAGTGTCTAGTGAGTTAGTGAGTGATATTTATAGACAAATGAAGCTAGTTAGGTTCCTTAGTTCTAACCAAGCCAATGTCGAGCCCTAGATTAGTGGTTTAGGGGTTTTCTAGTTAGCCACACATGGTTTTATGCTAAACCACTCAAGTACCACTCTTAATGACCAAATATTTGTACAAGATTTAGTTTGATACTTATAATTCTTATGGTTTTGTGTGTTTGATGCATCTCTAGCCGCGGCCTAAAGGAAAAGAGGAAGAAATGGTTATTAACCATTGGTTACTTGGCTAATAAGAGACATTAAGTACCTATCTTAATTAGTTTAGGGATGTACATGTACTTTGAGGATTCATTACATGATCTTGTTAGCTAAATCCACTAGGGACGGTTCCATGTGGGTTTAACTTGCCCACATTCGGCTAACATAAGCCCTCAACACAAGATTTGTATAGATTTAGTGCTTAAGGATAAAAAGTGGGTATTGGTTTGAGTCTAGGTAAGTCTAGGTATTTCCGGGGTGCGTCCAATTGTATTTTATCGCGAAACGTAACCCTTTTACGTGACCAATAAAAATAAAATACGCAAAGTACATAATTATCTTCCTAGAAATTATATATTACTTGGTGGATGTAAACCTTAATTTATTTGATGACCGATTACATTCATTGATTATTTTTTTTAGTCTACGCGATTTAGCTTAAAAGTAAATATTTAAAAGTAAACGCGCATCGGACTAAAATAAATAGTGATCATTAATAAGTCGTACAATGACACGAAAATGAGAAATGTTACAATGGTTCTTTGGAAAAATCTTTTGCAGGTATCATTTCCGAAGAAACAATATTAAAACAAAAAGAGTCACTCCGCTATCTACATCAAATGCAGAAACAAAACAAAAGGTTCGATTACTATGAATTACTTGGTAAACTATGATGTATTGTTAAAACAAAACCTACTAAACCCTATACGCAGACCATTTTTAATTTTCTTGTTCTTAATAATGGGCAATTGATGATCGGCGACAAAAGAGACCCGGTTTATGTCAATGGTGGAACAATGAACATCACCATTCCAAGAATGAAACTACAAGAGATGAAACAATATTTGTTTAATATTCTTGGTAAAAATATTAATGCTCTTTATTACACAGTACCACACAATGGCTTTTCAATCACCATCAAACTAAGAAACAACTACGATATGCATGTGATGTTTGATATATCTTCAGCACGAGGCAAATTAGAAATTTACATTGACCACGTCGGTGTAAATTTTGTTATACACAAATATATATACCCAAATACAGACTTGGCACAAATGATGAATCATGTCATAACTGACTACACAAGTGACAGTGAAGAGGAAAGAAAGGAGGTTACACAAAATGATTACACTTATGATCAAATGATTGAATGGGCGGAACAAGAACACTTTAAAGACGAGGAAACTAAAGAAGTTCACTATCATGGAAGAATCGTATGTACAAGTAATGATTATGCATGATGTATCACATACGGTTTAAGCATGTTTTTTCCTATGTTTCTCAATAGTTCTAGTCGTTTGTATTTTTTTAAATAATCCTTATTTCTCAATACTTCCAGTGGTTTCCCCATGTGATCTCTGCACTACTAACTTACTGACATTGACAAGACAACTTATTGACAATGTCGTTTATCACTTAAAAATTTAAGCGATATCTGACATGATTTGACAAGTCATTTGGATTTTTCAGCCATTTATATGACAAAGACATGATAACAACCACCACCTATACATTTTCCATAATATCAACTAGCATAGCATTCATAATCCACTATACTCTCACACACACAACTTCTATAATCATCAAAACCTATGGCCTATTCTGCAAATTCAGTGCGTCAAACACTTCTTAAAAAATTGGAAATAGAACTACAAGCTGAAGTCACACTTGCGAATAAGTTGTCGTGCGAATTGACTCGTGTTGCTGAGCAAATGCGTATTCGTGAAATCCATACGGCGATGTTGCATGCTATGCCATTAACGAGTCTTAATACCTATGGTTTACATGCTTTGCTAATGACCCATGAGTCAGATATACGTATCACACACAACTTGAGGACAACAAGAGACGATTTGTTGAGAAGCATTGATGAAAAGCAAAAATGCATCGACAATTACAGGGCAATATAGAATCTAAAACCATGTAGCTTCAAACAGTACTATGCAAACCATGTTTGTAGTTGTTTGTTGTCTTTTTTATGTTTTCATTTCCTAAGAATAAGGTTAGACGTCTACAAAGTAACTTGTTGTTTTCTTATTTGAATTATAATTTGAATGAATAATGTCAATTTAGTAATCAATGGAAATTTTGTTTATGGTCGTAACTTTTTTTTAAATTATGACTAAATTCAACTATTTTTTACTGCAGCTGATAAGACTAGACAATGACAAATTTGTTTATCGCTTAACCATTTAAGCGATTTGTGACATGATTTGACAAGTCAATTGCTTTTTAATGCAATGATAAGACTAATCAATGACATGCTTGTTTATCTCTCAAAATTTAACACACTCTATGACATGATGTGACAATTCAACTCCATAAATATCAGCTTATATATAGACATAAATCAGGGTCTCCTTGTTTCATAACAAAAATTCGCCTTATTTTCTCATTTTCTACTATGGCTAATAACCCGAATGACGTTAGATTAACTGTCCTCATGAAACTACAAGAAGCAATTGATAAAGAAGCTATTTTGGAGGAACAAATTGATAATGTTACTCTTATGTTTTTAATTAGAAATTTTCAAAGTATAAAAATTGAATTCATTTAAATTTAGCAAACAAAAAAAAACAAAAATAATAAAAAACACACGAGTGCCACACTTTGAAACATTATATCGTATTCATAATAACTTTATTTTCAACCATTTTTTTTCATTACGTATCGGCCATCAAAGACAACACAATTCACGAAAAAAAAACATTTATATAAAACATATACAGTTAATAAAACATTCACGAACATTACGCATATTCACTTTCAAAACCTTAACCCTAACCAACCAAAACCTTAACCCTAAAAAAAACATTCCCATACAAAACCCTAACCCAAAACCTTAACCCTAAAAAATATGTCAACTTAAAAAACAACCAGCTCTCAATTTTTTTGAGCGATACAGGAGAAATTAGGCCCACCGAATAGTAGTACATGTCGCTCGAATTTAATGAATGTCGCTCAACCTTTTGAGCGAAATCCATTTTTTTTTTTTAAATCGATCCTAGCCCGACACTTGTAATTTCGCTCAAAATGTTAAATACCACTCGAAATGTTGAGCGACATCTGTGTCCTATTTCGTAATTCTCTTTTTTTTGTCCTCTGCGTGAAAACAACTTCGAAATGTGTCCGGTTTCGTAATTTTCGCTTACATGTCATTGGCAACCCAAAGCAGATGATGATGGTCCACATATATTAGCGTCACTCATTAGGTAGGAAATTATAGTACGGT
>BQNB010212163.1:0-10149 GCA_026074375.1 Tanacetum coccineum
GCTTATACTTGCTTTTGCGCGTATCTATTATCTATCTTATATCATCTATCTTATATTATTTATCTTATATCATCTATCTTATATCATCTATCATATATCATCTATCTTATATTATCTATCATATATTATATATCATATATCATCTATCTTATATCATCTATCTTATACCGTCTATTTTATATCGTTTATCTTATATATCGTCTATCGTCTATCGAACTCGATGAGTCAATCACTGAGCTGCGTAAGTAAGATACTGAGTACAACTGGGAAAGGAGGTATATATAAATATGGTGGCCAACGTAATTATAGATGCGTCATGCTCCACGGGTCCTCTCCGGCTCTTCTTCAGACGGCTTTTATTGGCTAGCCGAACCGATGGTGACTCCGGTTCCCGGTTGAACCCGTTGGTCCGGTCCGGTTTTTAAAATTATATGCACTATCATTTTAGGAGGACATCATATGTACACTTTTGTAGATATATGCTTTTGATTGTTGTACAATGTGAATATGTGATTGTATTTTTAAGTAATTGAGGTGTATTAATCATTTAATAACTGTAAACTGTGTTTATTGAATGAGTATAATGAGTACAATACAATGTATATATATACACTACACATTGGGCCTAATCATGAGCACAAGCCTTTGGGCCATACAAACACGTCTGCTAACAATAACTACGTATTAATTATTTACATTTTCAAATATTTATGTAATGGAGTGTTATAATAGGAGCATTAATCATGTTCTAATTGTCAATATCTAATGGAAAATATTACATCCACAAAATTTTTACAAACAAAGTTTCACAAAATGACTTGTCACCAATCAAATTAATCTTAATCAATTCTCTCTCTACCTTTTACATTCATAACTCTCAACGGATGCATGACAAATCATTTTGTGAGAAAAAATTTTGTAAACATTTTATGGGTGTAGAACACCTCTATTAGGGAATATCAAACAAAGATCAAATTTAGTTACAATCACAGTACACGTGTATCATCATGTAAGGGTTGTTTGATAAAAAGTATGACTTAGCATTGAATGAATCAAGGTTGCTAAATGATTCTAAAATGCTGAGTGAATCTCATTCAGAGTAAAAATGAATGTTTGATAAAAAAATTTCTAAATAAGCAATTTGAGTTGTCTAAAATTACCAATTTAACCTTATGTTTGACTTTTACTGAGCAAAATACATATTTTGATTAAAAAAATATTAACTCAAATAAAAAAAATAATACAACAAAGTAATGTCGGAGTAAACAACAAAATGTAAATAGTCTTATCAAAAGATCATAAAATAATATAAATTACGAACTAATCTTAGATTGAAGCATTTGCAAATAACTCATTAGCAATATAATTACACAAACAACATGAACCATCGGTATAATTTACGTTTAATTATACACCCTAAGTCTTTGAGGCTCGGATGTTATGTCTCATGTCGTTTCGCCACTTCAACATTTCAATTTTCATATTCACACACTAAAATATTGTTTCATTCATGATTTGAGCCATTTTGGGATCACCCACCATTTTATATATTTTTCATTTTTTTAGACGAACTAATTTTTCATTTATTCAAACAAAAATACAAATTAAACGAAAACAAATTAACGAAGACGACTAATTGTGCTTCATTCAATACTTTCGATGGATTCCATTTGTTTTTAAAGTTGATCATCCCCACATCCTTCTTTGACATCTGTGTTGTGCTAGTGCCGAAAAACCTCAATTCTTTCGAACTCATTAGTGTCTGGTCTTTCTCCTTCACCACCTTGTACGCCAATTGAGCGGCTTCTCGTTTGAGTCTAAACTCATTTTGTAAAGTATCCCCGAAAGCCGGCTGGTTACTTCCCGCGGTGCTCGACATGGTTTCTGATTTAGTTTTTTTTCGGACGTGGTTTGCCGAATGGACGTGGTCTCGCATCATCTCCGAATAGCTCGGCAAGTCCGGTGAGATCAACCGGATCAACAGGTTCGGGCGCATCCACTTTGACTGTAGTCTCAATAATGCTCGCGCCCCGTCTTGAGCAAACGTTTTTTCTTTTGACTCATCATGATATGCTTGTCTAACACGGGTCAAAAAATCAACCTTGTTTTTCCCGCTTTTACTCAAACATTTTAAACGTTTGTTGATAGCATTGAACTTTTGGCAATTACCATTCAACGTTGCATACTTCTTCGTCAATATATCCTTGGTACGTTTGTGATGAGAAGTTTTGTTAAACTCGTTAAGAACCTTGTACTAAAATAGTTCTTCGTTTTGGTCATTTTCGACATGGTTATCCTCGGAAACGCTAGTATAACACTCGGCTAATAAAGTTTCATCTTCCGTCGTCCAATGATGGTGAGGTCGTGCTAGTTACTCGGTTGGTTCAGTTATGTCGATTGTGGAACGTTTTGCGGGTCTTTTTCCTTTCCGATGCATCTTTTCTTCGCCGGTTTCTTGTGGTGGTGGTTGTGTTTGTTGTGATGCTTGGAATTGTGGTGGATTTTGTTGAAGATGTTGGAATTGTTGGTTAAATAGTTGTTGTTGAAATAGTTGTTCGGGTGTGTATCTCGGCATAGTCTATTGGCTACCAAATAGAGGAAAATTGGGTTGTTGTGAGGAAGATATTAAGTGTTCGGCTGAAAGTGTAGGAGGGTTCGACGAAGATGATTGTCGTGACATACCGAGAAGATTGTTGAAAAACGGATCATTTGGTGGTTAAGACATTTTTTAGATATAGTTTTTATATAAAGAAATGAAGGTGAAAAAGAAAGTAAAGATTAGTTTGTGTGTAAAAATAGTTGTGTATAAGGGTTTATATATTGGGGTTTATATGGTTATGAATTATTTTAAAAAGAAAACAAAAGTCAACAAACTAGCCGTTTGAAATGGAACGGCCAAATTTTGGTGTTTGTGCTTTCTCTTTTCACGCGGCGCCAAGAATTTGGCGTTGGAAATGGCTCAACATGGTGGTGGTGTCGTGGCGCTGAAGCGGCAGCGCCAAAAGGCCCTCCACGTTGGAATGGCGCCTGCTCTACGTGACCTTGCCCGATGCTCTTAGGCAGCCTAAAATCAGGATTAGGCTCGTATATGATTTTTCTTTATTTTAACATAAAGATAAATTATAATAGAAATATTGATAACAATCAGATATTCTTTGACACTGTGCAACATAATCACTACTCTGGATCAAACATTGAACTCCTAAAATAGCTTTGTAAATTTGTAACACCGAAACAATCAAGAAAGATGTTTAAACCTAACAAAACTCATGTGGGAAACACTTGAACATGCTTCGAGGGCGTAAAGCCATAAAAGGAAAAAAGAAATGCCTTGCACCAGACCATACTTCTGGATTCCCTATTTTACTTTGCTACTCAGAAGATCTAAGATCCATTCCCTCTTCGAGTTAACCATCAGAACACTAGAAGCCATTGAATGATGAGTAGGCATAATTAGGTCCCGTATCTTCTCTCACCAGTCCTTAAAGGCCCTGGAATCGAAGCAGGCTCACGTGTCCATGAGGCTTGACTTGCATAAGCATTATTTAAGTCATCTGGTCTCATGTAGCCTGACCCTCCTCCAACACCACTCACCTGCATTGGTTTTTGCCAAAAAGTATAAGGTTTATTTGAGACCACTAAAAAACTTGAGATCATCTAAATCACATGTTATTGCGCTCTACATGTTTGAATCGCATGTGATTAAAATTAGTAAAATTTCAGTACATGTGATATTACATAGAAATTTAAATTGCGCGTGATTATAATAAATATGGACCATCCATGTTTCTATCTAGTGGGCGAGGATGGTTCCACGGGTCTCAAGTTCTTAGGTACTCTAAAATGAACTCACCCCAATATGGACCATCCATTCTTCTATCTAGGGGCCGAGAGTGATCCCACGGGTCTTAAGTATGCATATATGAATTTACACACAAACATATATAGAGAAAAGGAATTTGAATTATCATATTGATAAATAAAGAACACAAAAAAACCACTTACTGTCTCCAAACATGCAGATAAAATGGTCATGCCTGGAAGTGCATCAATCCCATGCTGCATTCATCAACATTAATTCATGTTTTTTTTCCATGAGAAAACATACACGAGCTATAACAAAACAGTTTTAGAAGAAGAGGAATTAACGCAACCTAACCTGTTTTTGTACTTGAGTTTTGTAAAAAAAACCACCACAGCACAACAATGTCGAAATGACCAAGAATCTGCTCCATGACACTTTATTTAAATATTGTTTATCTTTGCAAATAGTTATATAGAACAGCAAGAATATGCAGCAGCCAGCTTTTTAAATTTTAAGACTTATCAATGATATAAGAGGTGTGCAAATAAGATAATTAATTTCACGTACACGCAGGAAAAGATTCCAAATAGAGCCCAACCTTTACTTGAACTTCCTGCTTCACTTTGCTTAAATTCTGCACACACAAAATATTAAAATTGCATCAGAGATTTTGATGAAGTCCTCATGAGCCAAACAAAAGTGGATCCACATCTCAAAAAGGAGTAAGATTAGAAACTGAGTATTACCGCACATTTTGGTAAGACTAAACTGAATGGGATCATAACCCTCCACTGGGATAGTTAACTGGACCTCATATGGACTATCACGTGCTGTTTCACCTGCAATTATGCAATGCGGTTTAAAAAAATCAAGTTGTGGAAGATGTAGAGACAGAGGAATATAGTAGATGTGGCAAACTCAACCCATGTACTTATTATTAGGTTCTTCGAGTATGTCTTATCTTTTAATGGGTCAAGCAGGAAAAATTAAAGTATAGCTGACAAGGGAACAGGTTGAAAGTCACCCAAAAATGTATTTTTAATAGAAGACCTCCTAAATCACATGTGTAATAAACCTTGAATCTTTAGTGTAATTCATATAATTTCTGAAATCGTATTTAATACACCAATTGTTTATTCAACCTAACCCGACTTGACCCGGACCAAAATTACCCATTTTGACTTGTTACTCAACCGACTCGACCCACCCAATTTGCAAATTCTATAAAATAGAAACAGAGTTACGTACATCTCCAGTTAATATCTAATAAAGATGGAGACAACGTTGTAGGTGGACTCCCATATGCTCCTGAGCTAGACAAAGTAACCTCCAAACCGGTCTCAGGAGAAACCTATAAATATAAAAACCACATTTTAAATGGAATCCGATCACTAGAAACAAAAGGAAGTTTCTGTCAAGGGATATATAAATTTACCGTAACAGTTGGTTTTTGTACTAATTTGGAAACGGAAGCAATTGCAGTCATATAAAGGGATACTTGACTCTGATCCGTATCAAAACTGCAATAAACAATGAAACAATAATATGAATCCTATTGAACCTTCAACCATAAATGTAACTTGATATATGATTTATAAAATAAAAAGAGTCGAGAACCTGTACTCTTTGTAAGCATTTTCATAACCGTATTGAGTCATGCCATTATAAACCTAATAATGTTGAAAAGTGAGTCAATGAAACGATTGTATTTCGTCAATGTAATTTCCGAAATAAGAGTAAACTAAGGGAGAATAACATAGTAACTTACAACTTCCCATGACCGCGGATGAAAACCAACTGTGAATCCTTCAAACACGCGTTGGCCCGATTTCTCGCATGTAATTGCAAGTTCAACAATAACTCTGCACTCAAAGATTGAAAATGAATAAACAACTCAAGCTGAGACAAAAAGTCACTATAAAAATGCCAAATATAGTTACAAGAATTTCTGCTAGAAAAAACCTGCAATCTGACTCAGATGTAACATTGCATACACAGTCAAGTCCACCTGAAAATTATTTAGGGAAAACGTAATAGTAAGTGTGGGTGACACTGCATCAAATAGTACCTTAAATGCTTTCGTTTTGTAAGGCACTAAAAGGCATAACCACTAGGCCCACTCATCTAATCTTAATACATGTTTAAAAAAGAGGTTGATGTGTGCTTGTAAAAACAGACTACTGAAATCTGAGTTGTGACATAAGTGAAGTTAGCAATTAGCCAAAAAAAATGATCTAGATAAAATTTCCATATTGAAGGAGTAAAAAGAAAATGTATAATTCCTACAAGTACAAATTAAAAAAAAAACTTCAGATGTAAAAGTTTCACAACTCATAAGACTTGGTAAAAATACCCTTTTTTCCTCATCAATTACCTTATTATTACTCTATCGTATCAATTTTGTATGCTGATTTTTGAGACATACCTATAGTCATATACCTGATGCGCTATTCGTCTACTACTTAGTTATTAACCCTCATAATTCATGAAAGTAGCTCTAGGTATCAAGTCCAAAATCAGTGGAATTGCACTAATCAAGGATACCTAATTTGCATCAATTTTCCCACTAAAAGAATATAGATCCGTGAAAAACCTGAAGAACTCACGTACTTTTGCAGCGGGCATTCGGGCAATCGCCACATATGATGTTTAACTGAGCTGTGCGGCCCCTTTTGTCATGACTTGTTTCACAGTGTTGAAGATCACCATTATAAAATTCCTGATGCATATATTCGTCACATTAAATTAACTATCTAAAATCTAAATATATAAGCAATCTTATATCTTAACTAAATACTAGATCACTGATAAGAATTTGCTTCGAATGTGAAAATAAGTTATGTGTTTTCTTACCCTGGTTTTCACTGATAAGGCGTTAGAGATATAGATTGTAAAAGTAACTATATCATACAAAGAAAAGAACAAAGTTTTTTCACTCATGATATCGAGATTCTAAAATACTTACTTGAACAAAATCGTAACGTCCTGAACCAGCAACAAAAGAATTGAAGCCATCAAATCTGCCAAAACCAACATATCCCTGCAGTAAGCACATATGTTTACAATTGCCATCATGCTTATAAATAATAAGTTAACAACTATTTAATTCATTCTCAAACTTTGGGGAAACTAAAAATTATGGTTTACCTGTTGTGCTCTACTTTCTACATCTTTACAAAACCGAATTGCATAGTCGGTACCCTAAACAAATCGAAACAAAATATCATCAAAGCGAGAATAATCCCAAACTACAACAACCAAAATGATTGATTGGTGTAAAAAACATTACCACTCCATCGTACTCAAAAGGATGCCCAAGCCATTGACTCTGCACAATATCTTAAGGAAAACAAACTTCGTCTTCACTAGATGGTATCGTGTTAACTACCCGGTGATAATCTTATAATTACAATGCTATGTTCAGTTACATCAAAATGTAACTTACTTTCACCTACCTATCAATGTATGTAAGAAAAAATGTTTTGTCTTTCCATTATTTGTGACACGTTTATAATTTTGTACAACTACACCTAGGTAGCCTTTCTATGGCAGGTAAAATGCGGACATCAAAAAATGCTGCTATAGAAAGTCACTCACTTACAATAGCACAACACTTGAAAAACAACTTCTTCACTCACCTACAATAGCAGAAAACTTAAAAAAAAAAACTTCTTTTTTACATATGATGATGAAAAGGTGAAAGGTTATTTACATTTTGACGCAGTTAAAGCCAATTGAAAGAAATACATATAAAGTAGGAAGGATACGAAATCATGAATGTGGCTAGAATTGTCAATAACATAGCAGTTGTTAGGAGGTAGCACCACTGAAGCAGCATTTCCTATTTGATATACCAAAACTGGAAATAAAACGAAATAACAATGTTGGTTGCAAGATATAAACAGTTAAATAACTAGTGATTAGAAAATCATTGGCATTTTTACCTGTAAAATATGTTAGGATTAAACTGATCCTTTGCTTCATACTGAAATGAGGAAAAAGTAACAGGATGTAAATTTACTGTTTTGAGATATGAGTTACAATGAGATGGAAAACATCGAAAACCTGGCGATGATTAGTTTGGGGTTTTAGAATTTGGGGAAAATGCCCACTTTAGGGTTCGGGCCTAAGGCGGGTCATGCATATTTCGGGTAAAAGGGTTAAACCATCGTGGTTTTCTAAGGCAATGTTTTGAAAACCGGGTCTTTAATCGACTCCGGTCGAGTCACCGGGTTACCGGTTTAATCGGTTGAACCGTCGGGTCAACTCGGTTTTTCAAAAAAAAAAAATTATTTGCAAAGATTAGAAAAACATATGTATATAAATCATGAAATATTTCATATATTAAACATAAAAACTATTTATTAACAAACATAACATGTAAAAATAACATTACGTCGCAAATATATGTAAAAATAACTCCAAACCCAGCGGGTCTAACCGGGTTTCGAAAATATGAAACCCGGTTTAATATGACCATTTTTTCGACCGGAACCGGTTCAACCGGTTGACCCGGCCGGGTAGAACCGGGTTTCAAAACACTGTTCTAACGTGTTTTAACATAGTAATTGTGGGGGTGTTTACCGGGCCTATCGAGCCTCGTCACAGCCGTGTTAGTCGGGTCGAGTTGGTCGAGTTCGGGTTAATTTGAGTCGGACTAATTTAGGTTTCGGGTCGACCCGAATATGAATAAAATATGTTTAAAAAAAGTTAACTCTTTTAAATAGAAAAATTATAACTTTTACATTCAAAAAAAATTATTCGGGTCGACCGGAATTCGAGTTAGCCAAAAAATTTCAACCTAATACCCAACCCTATTTAGTATTTTGGTTGACCAGAATAAAAAATTTAACACGAGTAACCCGACCCGAATAGGCTTAATCGGGTTTCGGGGTCTTGGTCGTGATTTTTTACACCCCCCTGCTCATGGGGTTTGAGCCTTTAAATAAGATAGCTTATTAAATAAGTTTTGTTTGTCACACAAGCTTATAGAAATCTTTTATAAGCTATAAACCTTCACAAGCACAAGCCCATTGAAAAAGGCTTATAAGAGCTTGTAGCTAGTAAAATTATTTAAATACCCTTTAATATATAATGGATTATCACGCAAAAGCTGAAAATATGTTTGAACTTAGTTTGATGTATTTTTATGCGATTTTACATAAGTAAGTTTCAGCTCAACCTAATCTGTCAAATAACTCTATAAATATATAAGTTTCAGCTTTTGGCTTGTAATATAAGCTGAAGCCTGCCATCTCCATCTCCAGCCCATTGTGCCAAACATACCATATATGTGGCTTATGAGCTTTAATTTTTTGGCTTATTTTGAGACTTGTGGGCTTATATAAGTTTATTACCATATGATAAGCTTATATAAGCTCATAAGTCTCAAAATAAGCCGAAAATTTAAGGCTTATGACATATAAGCCAAAATAAAATAAGCTCATAAGCCCACATATAAGCTTAAACAAACACCCCCTGAGATATCTCAGGACTGTAGATTCGACTTTTTTTTATCTATTTTCGCGTAAAATCGTCGTTCAACCAGTTGAATTGGTTGGTTTGAACTAACCGTTTTTAATTGAAAAGCCACTGTTCATTTGAAAACCAATTCAATATCCGGTTTAGTTTTAAAACATTGATATTATGTAAAGTTTGAACATATAACCTGTTACAAAAATATCATGATTTCTAGCGACTAGGTTGCATATAAGTTATTTTGAATTAAATGTAAGATGCAAACGGGTTGTAAATGAGTCAAAACTACTTGCAAACATATTCAATATTGATTTGAAAAACAAGCAGTAGGTGCCCGCGCGTTGCTGCGGGGCTCCTTTCAACATAGTTTTTGTATTTTTCGCATATAAACACACACGCTACAACTTAAAAAGAAAGAAAGCAACAAAAAAAGATGGATATTTAGACTTTAGAAATCAGTAAGTATTATGTTTACATTTCTATTACATTCTCAGAAACTTTCTATGAGTACCGAGTAAATATAATCATTCAGTTTAGTACGCATGATATCCTGCAATACCCACATTAATGGCTATGATGTGCAATCGATTAGAAATACATAGGTGGTACGACGACTGTAATAAGAATCAGATAGATGGTGCAGCGCCTACAATTGCTTCCATATCATGACCAACTTAAATTTGCAAAACCAACCACATTTAGTGAATATCATATACAACGAAGCCAAGAGTGTCAATAGATGAAGAGATCACCTTGTGATGAATAAGGCGCAAGCAAGATTTCAAGTCCGCAAACGTTCATTGGCCTACAAAATAGTGTTAGGTTTGTGAAATATATAAGAAACATGAAGCAGATTATCTAAGGCA
>BQNB010212165.1:0-10149 GCA_026074375.1 Tanacetum coccineum
CAGGTAATGAGATGCAAAAGTTAGAAACTGAGTTGTGGAATCACGCCATGGTCAGGGCTGGCCATGTTGCGTATACTGATAGGTTCCATGAGTTGGCTAGGTTAGTTCCTCACTTAGTAACCCCGGAAAACAAAAGGATTGAGAGGTACGTGTATGGCCTTGCTCCACAGATCCATGGGATGGTGGCAGCAACGGAGCCAACAACGATTCAGAGTGTTGTACTGAAAGCTGGTGTGTTAACTGATGAAGCCATTAGGAATGGATCAATCAAGAAGAACCCTGAGAAGAGAGGAAATGGTGGAGAGCCAAGTAGAGATAGGAATGTGAAGGATGAAAACAAGAGGACTAGGATTTAGGATTCAGTTATGAGATTGAGATAGCTAGCGGGCAGCTAGTAGAGATTGATAAAGTTATTAGAGGTTGTAAACTGGAAATAGAAGGTCACGTGTTTGACATTAATCTGATACCATTTGGAAGCAGGAGTTTTGATGTGATTATAGGAATGGATTTGTTGTTGGGCCACGAGACTGAAATAATTTGTCACGAGAAGGTAGTTAGAATACCTCTTCTAGATGGCAAGGTGCTTAGAATGCTAAGGGAAAGACCGGAAGAGAAAGTGAGATATTTGTTGAGTGCTACGGCCAAGGAACATAAACAAGAAGAGATTGTCACAGTGAGAGATTTTCCTGAGGTGTTTCCGGATGACCTATATGGATTACCTCATATTCGAGAAATCGAATTTCAGATTGAGTTAATCCCTGAAGCAATACCGGTTGCGAAATCTCCCTATCGATTGGCACCTTCTAAATGGAGGAGTTGTCTGGTGAACTCAGAGAACCTCAGGACAAAGGTTTCATTCGACCAAGCTCATCACCTTGGGGAGCACCAGTGTTATTTGTTAAGAGGAAGGATGGTTCCTTTAGAATGTGTATTGACTATAGAGAGTTGAATAAGTTGACCATTAAGAATCGTTATCCACTTCCTAGGATGGACGACCTATTTGATCAGTTGTAAGGATCACAATACTTCTCTAAGATAGATCTTAGGTCCGGATACCATCAGCTGAGAGTGCATGAGGATGACATTCCAAATACCATGTTTAGAACTCATTATGGACATTTTGAGTTTACAGTAATGCCCTTTGGTCGGACTAACGCACCAACGGTATTTATGGATCTGATGAACCGAGTGTTCATTGATGATATCTTGATTTACTCTAAGACCCGGGAAGAGCATGAAGTGCACCTAGGGTTAATCTTAGAATTTCTCAAGGGATAGAAACTGTATGCTAAGTTTTCCAAGTGCGAATTTTGGTTGCGAGAAGTACAGTTTCTTGGGCATGTGATTAATGGAGATGGTATTCATGTAGACCCTAGTAATATTGAAGTTGTAAGGAATTGGGAAGCCCTTAGAACTCCGTCTGAAGTTCGTTCATTCTTAGGATTGGCAGGGTATTACCGTAGATTCATTGAGAACTTTTCTAAGATAGCTAAGCCTCTTACTGTCTTGACTCAGAAAAGTAAGACCTTCGATTGGGGTGAGGAGCAGGAGATTGCATTTTTGACTTTGAAGGATAAGTTATGTAATACACCTGTTCTAGCTCTCTTTGATGGTCCGAAAGATTTTGTGGTGTATTGTGATGCGTCTGGCTTAGGATTAGGTTGTGTGTTGATGCTAAAAGGTAAGGTAATAGCTTATGCATCTAGGCAGTTGAAAATTCATGAGAAGAATTATACCACCCATGATTTAGAGCTGGGTGCGGTTGTGTTTGCACTTAAGATTTGGAGACATTATTTGTATAGGACAAAGAGTGTCATATATATAGATCATAAGAGTCTCAACATATCTTTAGTCAGAAGGAACTAAATATACGACAACGTCGCTAGATAGGGCTTTTTGGTGATTATGACTGCGAAATTCGCTACCATCTCGGTAAGGCAAATGTAGTAGTTGATGCACTGAGTAGGAAAGAGAGAGTGAAACCTAAGAGAGTTAGAGCTATGAATATGACCCTTCAGTCGAGTATCAAGGATAAGATACTAGCAGCTCAGAAGGAGGCGTCTGATGAGTTTGCAGGATTGCAGAAAGGAATAGATAAGATGATTAAATGTAGTAGTGATGGAGCTTTGTATTACCTGGATCTATAGGTTCCTTTGAAGGGTGATGTGAGAACCCTCATAATGGACAAATCCCATAAGTCGAAGTACTTTGTACACCCAGGAACTGATAAGATGTATTATGACCTTAGAGATAGGTATTGGTGGCTGGGTATGAAGAAGGACATAGCTGTGTATGTGAGTAAGTGTTTGACTTGTTTAAAGGTTAAGGCTGAGCATCAGAGGCCGTCAGGTTTACTACAGCAACCTGAGATTACCTAATGGAAATGGGAGGGGATAGCAATGTATTTTGTGACTAAGTTACCAAGGACTAGTAGTGGGCATGATACACTTTGGGTCATTATGGACCGATTAACTAAGTCTGCTCATTTTCTACCTATGTGTGAGGATTATAAGATGGATAGATTGGCTAGGTTATACCTGAATGAGATTGTTGTTAGGCATGGTGTGCCGATCTTGATCATATCTGATCGTGATAGTCGATTTACATTGAGGTTTTGGCAGTCAATGCAAGAGGCATTAGGAACCCGGTTATATATAAGTATGGCTTACCACCCTCAGACCGATGGTCAGAGTGAGCGTACAATTCAGACTTTGGAAGACATGCTTAGGGCATGCGTCCTAGATTTTGGGGGAAGTTGGGATGTTCATCTTCCATTAGTTGAGTTTTTGTATAACAATAAATATCATTCTAGTGTGACACCATTTGAGGCTTTGTACAGTAGAAAGTGTCGTTCCCCGATTATGTGGGCAAAAGTTAGAGAGGGTCATTTGATAGGACCTCAGTTAGTGCAAGAAACCACTAAAAAGATCTCGCAGATTAAGGATAGACTTAAGGCTGCACGTGATCGTCAAAAGAGTTATGCTGATAAAAGGAGGAAGCCTTTAGAGTTTAGTGTGGGTGATTATGTCTTGCTCAAAGTGTCGCCTTGGAAGGTGTGGTACGCTTTGGGAAGAAAAAACAGTTAGCACCTAGGTTTGTCGTACCATTTGAGATCACTGAGCGGATCGGTCCGATCGCCTATAGACATAGGTTGCCTGAGGAATTGAATGGTGTTCATGACTACCACCTTCCACGTGTCGATCCTTAAGAAGTGTGTGGCCTCGATCCAAATACAAGTACCTTTGGATGGAGATCCAAGATGATACTAGTTGATTTTTGTAGAAGAAAAGTTTTGAAAATCTCAATAGAGATCTTATCCCCCCCCCCCCACTAAACGTAGAACTGTAGTATAAATTGCCAACTTCAAGTCTTCCGTATAAAATCTACAACGTGTCCCTGAATTACACGTGGCCCCCCCCCCCCTGTCCCCCCCCCCCCCCCCCCCCCCCCCCCCCGTGCCCCCCACCCCCCCCCCCCCCTCCCCCCCCCCACCCCCCCCCCCCCCAATCCCCTCCCCCCCCCTATGAAAACTTAAGTATCCGCATCAGTTTAGTGTTGATAGTAGTTGAATTTCAAGGGAGAAATTCTTTTAAGGGGGTATAATGTAACCCTTGCCCTTTTTGTGAGATTTGAATGTTTTAATTTAGTCATTTGACTATTTGGTGTTTGCCAGTTTTATTAGAATATGTATTGTGTTGACGGTAGTGAATTTATGAGATTGAGGTATTTTGAGTATTATGGTGTATAATAATCCTTTTTGGAAGGTTTTATTATGTTAATTATGTTTTTTTCCGGGAGGTTGACTCTGCGATAGTGAGAAATGCCAAAATACGAGTCCCGACACGTCCGTTTATGTTCAAAATGATTTTGGGAAGTTTAAGTTGGAAATATGTCGTGTAAATACTCTAAGTTATGGGAAAAGTATTTCTAAAGTGAATAAAAATGCTAAGTAACTTCGGGGAATATTTTACGATCAAGGTTTTTGAGTTTTAAGCAAAATCGACACAAAAAGAAGGCAACCCGAGCCCCTAGGATGCTTGAACGAAATTTGTACCAAGGAGGGGGCAAGAGGGGTGTGTAAGGTTGGTTGTCTAGTTGGTACTTGAATATATTGTCCCTTTTGCTTTCAAAACACACATAGTTACAAAAAATACATAAAGATCATAAATATTCCTCATCTTCCTTCTTGGATGATTTCGAACAGCAACCCCACCAAAAACATACTTATTTTTCAAGTTTTGATCAAGAACATTAAGGTCTAAGTCATACGCGTTGATACCAATAGGTGTGGGTTCATAAAAACTATGTTTGGGTAGTCAATTCGCGTTCGTTCTCGCTCTTTTGAAACCCTCTTTGTAAGTTTTATAAATTTTTATTTAACTTGCACTTTTGAGTGGTAAATGATGCATAGATGTTAGTTGTATGGCTCGTTTGTAAAAAATCGAAAATAAAAAGTTTGCGAAAGGTTATAAAAGGGTGAGTTTTGTTCGAATAGAAATAAAGAAGGATAAGGTTTTGTTAGTTTTGATATTGTGGTCGTAGTGGTTGAAAAACATTTTATTTGCTATGTATCTTATTTTGGATAGAGTTGTTTAGCTTATTTTTAAGCATTACGAAGCTTATTTTGAGCTTATTACCTCACGGTTAAGAAAGGAAACACAAAAGAAGTATTTTTGGTTATTACCCTAGTATGTCATATTTTGTGGACTATTTTTATAGCTTATGATGATAACTAAATACAATACGTATCTTATTAGCTTATTTTCGAGCTTAACGGACTTATTTTGGAGCTTATGGGCTCACGGCCCAATAAGTGCTCCATAAGCCGTGGCTTATTGGAGACTTATTGTGGTCCGGGTCACTTATTTACTTTTTGATTTGAGCTTATGTATACTAATGGGCTTGGTTTTGGCTTAGACGTATTTTCGGTATTTTATAAAAACCCTTGAATGGACCTTATTGGGCTTAATGCAATAAGCTTTAACTTGTCGTTCTAAGGGTTTTGACGAACTTTTGCAAAGTGAAATGAGTTTATGAAATATTATTGAAAGTCGAATTGGGAAAAATGACTTGGTAAATGTGGCGAAATACGATTTCGAGGTTTTTGCCGAAAAATGGTAAAGTTGTGAAATGTGTTGAAATTGAGGTTTAAAAACCTTGGAAAACGTTGTATAAATGTACGGGTCATGTCAAAATTTTATAAAAAGTCTATACTTAGAAAATTTTATTAAAGCATGATTTTTTTTTTTAATTAATTAAAATATTATTATTTTATTATTATAATAAGTCGACTAAAAGATGAAAAATGCATTTTTTTCGAAACTTCTCTAAAATGTTTAACGTAACTAAACGTTTCATTTCGTATAAATATAAATGTCTATTTTTGATAACTATGGATGACCGAATGGACTTTATCGGAGTTTTATGTAAGTATTTTATTATAAGAATTTACTTATATTACTTAACTATTTTACTTAAATAGTATAAGTATATTATACCGAGATATGAGTTGGGATATGGTATCGTTTGAAGTTAAGTCGTCAACCATCACACCACTAAAACGTTAAAGATAACCGTATAACGCATCTGACCTCTATGCATCAAAACCTGGAAACTGTTTTGGTAATGAATGATTAAATGAGACATTAACTGGACTAGGTCGTGTTCGGACGTCGTTGCATTTGCTTGTGTGATATTGAGTTGGCTAATTTGAGATCTTTGCTTGAGGTGAGTTCTCGTAGCCCTATTTTTACTGTTAGTCTGTTGAGGGAAAATGTTACTCAAATTGTTTTGAAATGTGATTTTTTTTAACTGTGCGAAATGTGATTTTGTTTTAGGACAATTATGTACTTATGACTGCTATGTGAATATTATGTGGTTTGATTTGTGCTTGCATGCATCGAGATGCACGGCAATGCATGTGATTGGCAAGGATTTACCATGTCTTGTGTGGTCCTGCCCTAATCTAGTGCTCCAGCTGGTATGCCCTTTAGGTGCGTAAGTGACATATCGGAGTTGCGGCTCCAAGAGCATTGGGATATGCTAGTTGTGACTAGCGGGGATGCTAGGTCATGGTACATGATTAGCGAGGATGCTAATCATAGGTTGTTTACATATATTCACTGTCATATAGCACTATTGTCCATTGTTTAAATGATTGGCACAGCGACTGGGTTTTGAATCAAACCTACGGGCTCAGCAACATTATTGTTGACGTTTGAGTATCATTTTCAGGTGAAGAAAATGATCGTTAAGGTTGAGATGTGTGATAGCAGACCTTAAGTGCATCCTGTATGGATCATGTTTGAGAGGTCTTGCTTTTGAAGTATGTTATGGATTAGTTTTCTTGAGGATTGAGGTTTAAGATTTTAAGACCCCTGCGTGGGCTTATGATTGTAATAATTGGCGACTATGTGATGTGTTCTTGATTTGGGACATCACTCAAGGTTGTATTGAGGTTGATGGTCATCATGACGTTTTTCATTTATGCATCTTAGTATTTCGCTATTATGTATCTGTGTTATGGATTGATCATTATGTTGCATTCCCGTGTTTCCGCCTATGACGGGGACTTAGAAGAAGAGAAAAGAGATCACTAATCAACACTTCGTTTCTTGATGAATACGAGTGTTCTTCTCTTGCACTTGATAGAGAGGAGAGATGAGATGAGGAAGATAAGATTAGATCACTTGAAACAAGATCTAAGAATGTTAGTGATCAAGATTTTTAGTGAGAGAAATAAGATTTAGAGAGAGAGAAAAGACTGAAAAATTTCGTGCAAAGAGGAATATTTTTCTGCTGGGAATGGAGCAGTATTTATAGACAGGAAATCCCAACGGTAACTGGGGGCGGTCCCGGCGGTCCCAGATATATCTGGGGGCCGCCCCTAGACTCCGCTCCTATTTTTGTCTTTTTGTGGTGAATGTTGTATCTGCTATGGAACCTTCCATTTTGAGGGGAAATTTGAATTTTAAATTTTAAGTTTTTAATAAAACTTTTATTTTAATTAGAAAATATTTTGTATATGTATTTTTTTTGTAAAAATACTTTTGTAAAATAAAAGTGAAGGTTAAGAGAAAAATATTTTCTTGATCACTAATCATGTTTATTGTCATTTTCTTATTCTCCCAAGTTTTCCACCAAGTGATGTTTATCTCCTCCCTTTCTTTCTAGTTTCTAATAAAGCGAATTCTTCCTTCCCATCTCGCATCTTATTTTCTTTTCTTCTCTGCTTATTTATAATGTGTGTTTGGGTAAAATTTTAGACCTAACAGTTATATCAGTTGCCTCCGGATAATTTAGTTGTGAGGTCATTAAAAACGTGTTTGGCAAAGTATTAAAAAACGAATTCTTATAACGAGTTGCGTTAAAAAAATGTTTTTGCATTGTGAATTGTTTTAAAAGTAAAACTTTCTATAAAAGTTTGACTCAATTCTTATTGGTCAGATATGATTTCTTTTATTTCAATTCACGTCATTTTTTAAAGGGTAAATTGCTTAGAAATGTAGTAAATTTATCACTTTTACAATTCTTCGTAAGTATTTTTTTTTGCTATTAAATCACTAAACTTTTAAATTATGTCTATTGTATGTATTTTGTTCACATGTAGGGTGTGTTTGGCGACACGTAGCAGTAGCAGTAGCAATTAACAATAGAAGGAAGCAGTAAGCAGTAGCAGTTAGCAGTAGGCAGTAATTATAAAGTGTAAAATTACGAAAAAGGGCATATACATATCTAAATAATAAACTAATTAGAGAAATAAGAAATAATTGAGGGTATAGGAGTAATTTTAAAACAAAACGCTCAAGCATTTGCTTGAACGCTTCTTTAGCAAGCATTTCAATTTGAAGCAGTTGCATAAAATCCAAACTCTAGTTGCTTTGTTGCCAAACAAGCTTTTTAACAAAAACGCTAACTGCTTGTCGCTTACCGCTCTAAAACGCTTTCAAATGCTAGCTACCAAACATGACCGTAATGATCAATTTACTCTAAAATGGTCACCCGCTACACGAAATAGACAGAATTAAAAAGTTTGGTGATTTAATAGCCAAAAAAAAGATAACTACACAGAATTATAAAAAGTGGTAAGTTTATTACATTTCTAAACAATTTGTCTTTTTTTAAGCAAATTGCGCATTCACTTTTAAACAACTAGCCGGGTATCCACGCGTTGCGGCGACTGATACTCGTGTAACCAAATAACCTACACTAGAATATAATTGAAGCATCATAATCATCTTTATACATTATAAACATGCGCAATACATCGAAACCAAAATAGGAGAAAGCAACAATGATGGTGTTTTGGTACACGATAATAGTGATTACACGAAGTAGTTGGTGATAATGTGAAGACAAAAACAATGTCAATTCTTAGTATTGCAAAAACGCCGTGGTTGACCTCACTATCTCAAGTCATAATCTCTTCTTTCACCACGTTAACAAATTGTACACAATCATTTTTAAAATGAATAGATCATTTCTTGGTGGTCCTTTTTATACTAAAACAAATAACCTATAATTTAATGTGAATTTAAAATTGTGTAACTGTTAAGGGTGATTACGGACCGAAAACCGAACCAGATCGAAAAAGAATTTGTTCAAAACAATGGATCGAGGATCGGACCGAAATGGTCCGGTTCGGTTCGGTCCAGTCTAGTTCAGTCTTCGGTCCGATCCGGTCCAACAAAGTATAATCGCCAAGTTTTTGTAAGACCGAACCGGACCGGGCCAGACCGAGGACCGAATTTAAGGAAAATGATGGACCGAGGACCGGACCGAAATATGTTCGGTCCGGTCCAGTAGGTCTGGTTTCTTGGTCCGGTTCGGTCGACGATTGTCACACCCCGTCATAGGCGGAAACACGGAAATGCGACGAGAATGATCAATCACAACACAAGATACAAAATAGAGAAAACTAAAATGCATTAATGAAAAGTGTCATGAAGATCATTCACCTCAAATGCAAATTTGAGTGAAGTCCTAACAAGAACACAACACATAGTCGGCAATTATTACAATCATAATCCCACGCAGGGGTCCAAACAATCTTAAACATCAATCCTCAAGAAAACAATCCATAACAACTTCAAAGCAAGACCTCTCAAACATGATCCATACATGATACACTTAAAGTATGCTATCACACATCCCAACCTTAACGATCATTCTCTTCACCTGAAAATGATACTTGAAAACGTCAACAATAATGTTGGTGAGCTCGTAGGTTTGACAAAAACCCTAGTCGGTTGTGGTATTTCAACAGTTGACAATTGTGCCATTATAAACAGTGAATATATGCAAAGAAGAACCCCCACTGGAATTAGCAATCTTTCGCCAATATGTCGATGAACCTAGATCCCCGTAGTCTACCAAAAACCTGCATATACACTGCTCTTGGAGCGCCCCTTCAATGTCACTTACGCACCCTATGGAATTTTTCCTACCAAGCTGGAATACCAATTTACTTAGGGGCAGGACCACCACAAGACATAACAATCCTTGTAATCACAATACCTTGTCGTGCACTAGATGCTCATGCTAGTAACATTCGAAACCACTATAATATTCACATACTATGTCATTAAGCACATAATTGTCCCAAAAAATAACAAACCACGTTCGTACATTTCAGTAAAAACAGATACAAACCATATTTAGTATCATTTTCCCCAAAGGAAATGATTTATAATGGGGGGCTACCGAGAACTCACTTCCAAGCCAGGTCTCAATCTGCATCTCGGTATCATATGCGCAAATACAACGACGTTTCCGAACACGACTGAGTCAAAAAATTAATGTTCCATTTTAATCATTCATTTCCAAAACAGATTTCAGGTTTGATGCATAGAGGTTAGACGCATGTTGTACGGTTATCTTTAACGTTTTGGTGGTGTGATAGTTGACAAATTAACTCTATAAAATAACATACTTTACTCATACCGTAGTATAATATACTCAGGGTTCTAAAAAGCGCGCGATAGCGGCACTATATTGGCGCCATAGCGCGAGGCGTGGCCTCCACGTTACGAAACAGGCTAAGGTGTCGTCTCCAGGCGTAGCGTGCAATAAAGCGCTATAAGGCGTGATAAAGCGCGCTATAGCGCGCCTTTTTTTGAAGCTTTTAAAAGTTTTCATGGATTTGAGCTT
>BQNB010212167.1:0-10148 GCA_026074375.1 Tanacetum coccineum
AATATACCATAAGAAACGTGATTGCCATTGTGTATATCTGCCTGTTGCAAGCATTGGTGGACGATCCTTTGAACCAGCTGCCATGATGTTGTTATGCATTTGACTGTCAGTTGTGAAAGTTGTGATTGGAGTTGTCATGATGAATGCATTGTTAAATTATGAAGTGAAAATGATTTGTAGGATCTTAAGATGATAAAGTTGTGTTGTGGTTTTGTCTTGATGTTACAAGTTCGATTAACAAATTCGATTAAACAAATTCGGTAACAAATTTGGTAACAAATTCGGTAACAAAAATTTAGTAACAAAATCGGATTTCTTCCGAGTTTGTCAATTTCGACAAGTGTTGCTCGATATCGGATGAAACTGTTTGTCAGACAAAAGGATCTCGGACAAGGCAAAATATAGGTATTGTATCTCGAGCAAACTTCTCGGACAAGTCTTCGTAGCAAATTCGATCAAAGTTACAAATTGAAATGATCTAACAAATTACCTATTACAAAATTCGATTAACCTTAAACAAATTTGGTGAAAGTAATACAATTTCAATATAGAAAAAATAATACAAAAATTAAAACTCAACAACCATCCTACACCAGAATCGAACTCATGACCACACAGATGAATAGTGTAACATACCACATCAAACCAACTGAGCTAGAGAGTTCTTTGTGCCTTTTTTTCAAAATTCAATATAAAACACAAATTCGATTGTACTATCTTTTGTAAATGACAAATTCAGAAGTACTAGATTTTTTGAAAAAAAACTTAAACGCCACCCACGAGATTTGAACTAGTGACCTCCCTTATGAAATGTTATCCCACAAACAAATTCCAACTGAGCTAACACAACCTTTCGTTATATTTTTCCAAATTCGGAATAAATACAAAAATTCGATGTACTATCTTTTTCTATAATCAAATTCGGTAGTACTTGATTTTACGGTACAACTTTTTATCAAATTCGGAACAGATTTTTTTCACTAAAAAACAAACCGAATTTTATCAAAACAACAAAAATGAAAGTTTAAAACCTCCTAAACTTTAAACAAGATAAAACCTTGAGTAGTTAGGAAGTTCAAAACTCACTTTTGTAAGTTTAACAAAATTTCGACAGAAAAAATGATAAAAACCACACGAACCAAAAATAAATCACCCCCGTGGCGATTGATACCAAATGTCAGAACTAATATAATTACCTTCACTTCATACTTGAATAAGAAAAAATAGAAAGGAGATATGATAAGAATTTTAGAGAGAGAAACAAGAGAGAGAAAGTAGAGAGAAAAAGAGATGGTTGATTTACTTGCACAAAATACAAATGAGACCAACACCCTTTACACACTTGGAGAGGGGTATTTATACTTGCACCATGAGGCTTTCATGCCTATGGGCTTACTATAGGCCGGGCTCGAGATTACTTGGAATTAATTTGGGCTTTAGCCTATAACACGTGACCGGTTAGATTACATTAAATAAGCTCGATTCCTATTCTAGCCTATTACAACATTAATATATAAATGACCAAGACCAAATATTCCTAATGAATGAACTTCTCGTTCGACTCAATATTTTTGAGGCTAACACATAGGCTTGCATTACGGAATCTATGTTCATTTGTTTTGTCTGGGTTGGTTGCGCTATATGAATTTGAATGATAAATATTGTAGGTGTTATCATGACACTTTGTGTCTTTCATATATTGGATTTTAATTCATTTAGTATTTCTCAAATGTGACTCCATGTGTTGTGATGATGCCTATCGATCACGCCTTGTGAATCCGCCTTGGCAGGGTGTGACACAATCCTGCGATTTGGTCAAGAAAACTTGATGACGCTCCGTGGGCTTTTCGCACTGCCTACAAAACACCTACCGGTACTACACCATACAAGCTAATATATGGAAAGAACTGCCACTTACCATTCGAAATTGAACATCGTGCATCCTGGGCACTAAAAATTTGCAACCCAGATCCCATCGCTGCTGGTGAGAAAAGAATGTTTCGGTTACAGGAGTTAGACGAACTTAGATACCAAGCATATGAAAACTCTCGTCTATACAAGGAAAGAACCAAAGTCTGGCATGACAGAAAATTACGAATGAGAAAAGAATTCAAACAAGGAAACACGGTTCTGCTATTTCACTCAAAGTACAAATTTAAACAACCGAATCTTAGATCTCGATGGTTAGGACCTAATGTAGTAAAACATCAATATCCATCTAGATATGTTGAACTTTATGGAAAAGATGGAAAGACGTTCATAGTCATTGGCCATCGACTCAAACTATATCATGAAGAAGACAATAACTCAAGGGAGGCAGTTACTCCTTTCTTAACAAAAGAATGACTCTCAAAGTACGAGTCTAGTATGGAGGAGTCCCTCCTCCATTCTCCTACTAATATCTTTTATTTATTTTTTCTAAAAAAAGAGAAGTTATATATGTGTGTTATAGTAGTTCAAAGAAATAAAGGCTTATGTTCGACGCATGAAGATTGGATCCTGTCTAGTACTAAAGTGTCGCCCTTCGGTCAGGTTTATGTGTTAAGTACAAGCCTGTGGTAGCTGTCTAGATTATGTCCGTGCAAATTGAGTGTTCTTCACAAATAGCATATATTAAACCTTATCTGAGTGGCTGAGTGAATTTAAAATCAAACACTATCCCTTTGTGAGGTGCTATGTTATATGTCTATGCCTGAAAAGTTATCTAAAATGCAAACTCTTATAAAAATCCAAATTTTCTCCACGTTACAAAAAATGAATTTATTTTTCGCTTCTATTGCTTGAGGGAAAGAAATAAGCTAAGTGTGGAGGGATTTGATAACGCCCAAATTATACATATTTCTTTGGCGTTATTTATGTATATTTGATAATTTCTCGTGAACTTTTGGTACTTAATTAGCTTGAATTGCTTATAGGTTTACTTGAAGACACTACAGGCCCAAGCTCAAGAATCTATACACTTTGGGAGGCGAATACAAGAAAAGAAAGATTTCTAGCTAAAGTTCATGAAGTCCGCCTCACTTATAATATTGTGCGCCGCACTTTCCATTGAAGCCAAAACCGTCGCACTTTCTCCTAAAGTCTAAAGAATTTAAGTCTAATAAATGATATCGCATTAACTCCTCAAAACCGCCGCACTTATTTGTAAGTGCGCCGCACTTCCAGTAAAAGCCATTAAATGCTATCGCATTAACACCCAAAGTCCGCCACACTTTTTCCTAAGTGTGCCGCACTTTGTACCCAAACTTGCCTATAAATTGAGGACGAATTTTCATCCTCAAAGCACTCATCCTCACCATCCATCTCATTCTACAAACCATCTCACACACATACTTCCCTTTCACCAAGAAACACCTCTATCTTTGAAGGAAAAGATCTAACGATCAAGAACGAAGATGATTTTCTTACTTAGTTATTGAAATAATGGAAGTTTATCTAAAGTGTACTTTTGTTATTAACTCCTTAGCCATGAGAGGCTAAATCTCTCATGACTGCTCGGTGAAGTTACGCTAATGAATAAGTGTTTGGTATGATCTTGATCGCTTTAATCTTAAGCTAATGTTGCAAACCTGTTATATCTTATCTTATCTATTTTTGCTTATCAACTTAGATTATATAATCATATCGGTATAGGTCGACAGACCCGTTATGGTCTAAGTGGTTTTAAAGATTTGTCTATGGTCTTTAACGTTTGTGCCGAGAAATCTACTTTCGTAAATTGATAAACAAAATAAGCTTTGATATAATAATAACTAGATTATTTGAGCGACACATTTGGTCTAGTTAACTAAATATAAGTCTTAAGTTAACCAAGTTAGTTTGTGAAAATGTTTTCTAACAAGAAATCATTTTTATAAATTAAAGTCCCATCTTCATGGTCAAATCATTTCCAACACTTATAAGTTATTTTTCAACTATCCGAGTAGTCATACTTTTTATCACTAGTAAAACAAAATTATTTTCAAAATTGTTAAAGTCTATTTTCTTTCTGGTTATTTGAACACTACTCTAATCCCTGTGGATGACCTGGTTTTACCTAAAAAGATTATACTACATACGTAGGTTATACTTTTACCCATGTGTTTCCATATAATTATCTGGTATTTTCAGTCTTATAAATTTAAAGCTTTTGAAACACATCGGGTGTAATATATTTTACCAAGGAAACCCTTTACCCAAAAAAATGTTGTGAAGGTTTCTCCACCGGTGAAGGAGCTTGTTAACATAGTGCATTGAAACTCTCGAGTCGGATACTCATGGAGTGAAGTAGGGCGACAAAAGGAGTTCTCGTAGCCGAATCACTATAAATAATCTTGCATCAATTTGACCTTTCCATTCCTTGTTTATAGTCTTGTTCATATATTATTTATTTCTTTTATTGCTTGTCATATATATCCACGAGAACACATATATAAGTTTCATAAATATGTTTTTAAACAGTAAAACTATTAGACCACCCTCCCACCCCCTCCCCTTCTAGTTTTCCACAGGAAATGTAGCGATCGTTTTTGTGAAAATGTGAAGTATTGTTGTTATTTGTGTAATTCAATTTGTATGGTTATAGTATGTTCAGTGTTGTATCAAGAATAGTGAGCTTGTTCATTATTTGTTTTGTATTCATCATGTAACTCTTAATCACTTTGGTGTTAATATATTTCACATTTTCACTAAAAAAGAGCAGTTTAGTCTTTACCAAAAAAAATAAAAAAATAAAGAGCAGTTTAGCAAATTAATCCTTTAGGATGTATGATCAGGGACGAGGCCAGGAATTCGACTTAAGGGGGTGATGACATCAGATAACGTTACTTTTATAGCATCATTTATCCCAAATAAACTACCCACTTTTATATAAATATTGCAAGAATTTTTTCTAAATTTCTTAAAGTTGTTAATTGCAGTAATTATGAAGAACATTGTGAAGACAAGCTAAAAGGTACACATTTTAAATCTTAAATGAAGATATTTGAAGATACTTAATTCTGACTCAATACGCCGTATCTAGCAAAGAAGATACGGCGTATCAGCGCCTGGACTTCACAAGAAAACGCGTACGTTCAATACCCAATACGGTGTATCATGCTTAATACACGTCGTATCTAGCTGGTCAAACAATCAAAGATCTTGCATTAAATGTGATTAAAAATAATTATTACTGATTGATTATGAACGTAGCGCGCACTTCAATGGATTCACCCCTATAGCTGTATTGACCTCACTCAATATGGCGTATCCACTTAATTTCAAGACTATAAATAGAAGACTCAAAAACGAGTTTTCAGTATGCAAAATCATGTTCTCTATGCCATAAACATAAAATTCAATTTTCTAAAGAGACGAAGAGCAGCCAAGGTCAAGCATTGAAACTAATTCCATAGAAGACACCGTGTAATTCCTATACTCTTGTAATCATTCGATTTTTGGTACCGTTCATTAACTCGGTTAGTTTACCTTGGTTGTTTGATTATACTTGTATTATTACAATGGTTGTGGGCTAATACCCTCGGGTATTAGCCATCTTAATGAAGATTTAATGTTTGGTTTGTTTAATCTCAATTGCTTAATTTATCGTTGATTGTTTAATTATGTTTATCGCCTCATACTTGTCTATGTGCTTAAATATGCGACCTATCATTTAACTGGGTCTAGCGAGACTTACCAAGTGATCTAGATACTGGGATAGCTCTCTTTCTCGTGTTTTATATATCTAGACCAATAGGATCACAAATAATGTTCTCTCTTTGCCTTTATATTAGTGAGCTTAGTTGGCCTGGCAGGTGACCCTTGGATCAACAAGTATGTTCTTAATCATTGGTAAAGACTTGAACAGTGAACTACCAGTATATAAAATGCCATCAAGTAGTAAGTAGGTAAAGTCCCGATGGGCTAGGGTTTAACAAGATCACCATTGCTTTAATCCCTAAGATATATTATAATTAAACTAAAGAATGCTTTATGCAGATGCGTTAATTGTGACAGGATTCAACATGTCTAGGTCATAGGATGATGTTCTGCCTAAGTCTTAAGAATGATATGCCACCTCAAGATAAGCAGTCATTGCACTAAACAAACAAACCAGCATTTAATCGGATTTAATATGGTTAATACAGTTTTCTATCAGTTGGCTTGTACTGCTCTTTTATCTTCTGATTTTCTTCTTGCGTGATTATTTTGTACTGAATTGATTTTTGTTGCCACCAAACATGTGCCAATCTCTCAGGCTGAACCCCCCCTTTTTTATCATTAGAACTAGGTTTAGCATAGGTTTGACATTAATTAGAAATAACATAGAATTAACTAGACTAATTAAATTAGAATATAATACTGATATAATATAAGGTTAAATTTCTCGCTCTTAGTCTTTGACACTCTACTTACCAACGAAACTACATCTGATCGGGTACACTGCCCGTTAAAGTGTTGTTTTAGGATAAGTTGGCTAAATATAAATTTAAAACTTGGTAATCAATAAATACAACCTACACGACAACACATCAAGTTTTTGGCGCCGTTATCGGGGAGTGAAAAAGTTTTAATCTTTTATTTTATTAGTATTTTAACCCTTAGCTTAGAATATTTTAATTACCATAACTTAATTATGTTTGTACTTGATTAATTGGGTGTTTAAATTTCTGCACTATTTAATTGTTTTTGAAAGTACTCTGTTCTGGTCGAACACGTGATACGGCGTATCCACCAGTTGCATACGACGTATCAAACTTTCTACCCAGATACAACATATTGATTCCTACAGTCTAAAAAATGTATCATTTTCTTCCAAACAATACGGCGTATTCTGCAAACTCAATACGACGTACTGACCTTCAGCAGATCCATACGACGTATTCAAATCAATTAAATACGGCATATTAATCACCTGATACTGCAGCAATCGCGATTTTTCGTATTCGATTTCTTGTTTTCTGTGTTCTCTCCCCTAAGGGCACATCCTATTGATCATTTGTACTTATTCTCAGGAAACCGTTTAACGAAGGAATCACCATGGCAGAACCAAATCTAAATGATCACATTTCCGTTACCCGAAGAACTTCCTATGAGATGATAACGAAGGAAGAATGGTCGAGAAAAGTTTTCTCGAGATACAAGGGATATTTTTGGTAAAAATACGTGATAACACTTTCAATGGGACAATTGGAGAAAACGCAGTTGAACACATTGAAATTTTTCTCAAAGTAGTTGGGCCACTCAAAATAAAAGGCATAAGTCAGGACCGATCTAGGCTTAGCGTCTTCCCTATCTCACTCGCAGGGGCCATAGGTGAATGGTTTAAAAAGGATTGTATTGGGTCAGTAACTACTTGGGAAGATTTGGTAGAAAAGTTCCACCATCTTTCTTATAACAATGATGAGATAGAAGCTGAAGAAGATGATAACCTCGATGATATTGCTGAAATCTTTAAGATAGAAGGCAACCTATTTGACTTCGAAACACCCTTATGCAAAGCATTTAATGAGTTTAACTATCTCCTTAAGCTTGACACAAATTTGTTCACTTTGGATATCCAAGAAATCAAGACTTACGAGGAGTATGAGTTAAATATGACGGGGGATCTTGAGGAACCGTGGACAGATAACTGGGTACCATACCAACTATGTGATCACATATGTGAACCATGTCATTTTAAGAATGGAATAACTAAATGGCCAACGTGTACTTCGGATATTGATGGGTTTTGTAACGGTGAAGAACTATCAGGAATGGTTCGAGTCGGATACTTGACTTATTTTCA
Source organism: Tanacetum coccineum (assembly GCA_026074375.1). Taxonomy (NCBI): domain Eukaryota; kingdom Viridiplantae; phylum Streptophyta; class Magnoliopsida; order Asterales; family Asteraceae; genus Tanacetum; species Tanacetum coccineum. The sequence goes on from BQNB010212167.1 coordinate 7,748, forward strand.
GGATCACAAGTGGTATGATGAATTAGGTGATGGATTACTGAAAGAAGAAGCCTTGATACATAAGGCCAAATTTGAAGAATCATGGGGGTGATGTAACTCCCAGAGTGATGAAATTCTACGCATGGTTGAAAATAGTTTTGAGAACTTCCACAAACTAGATTATGATGTATTAGTAAAACTAGAGGAATGTTGGTGGAAAGTAAATACTCGTGAACATGCCCCCATTCACTCGTTGGGAAAATTACGGCTGAGGTCCATATCCAAACACCAAAACTAAAAAAACTTATGACCTTTATCTTGATATCAACCTTATATTTGGTAGGAATTATGGAGCAAACGACGCCGGTAATACTCAAGATAGTCAGGAGCATAAGAAGGAACATCATGATCCATCAATCTGCCGAGTTAGAAGATTCGAGATGATGAAATACTCATTCGATGCGGATGATGAGTATGTTGCCATTAAAGAACACGAGCTCTTTGACCATTCAAGAACCAACATTGATGCATGTCAAGCTTATCGAGAACTTTTTTGCATTATGGATGAAGGATGGCTCGTGACAAAGGCAAAAAAGGAATGAAGAGGAGAAGAAAAAGTCTAACTTAAAGAATAGCTGAAAGAAAAGTGCTTACCAGGAGACAACTCGACTATTTTTAATTGTTTCTCGTTTTAATTATTTGATGAGTCTGTCTTCTCAGACATTCAAAACGGCGTATCGAACCTCTATGGATATGCCGTATCAACCTATCTGGACGTTATCAGTCTTTAATTTCTGTATTTAAATTCCTGCAACTTTAAAACATTTGCTTTTACAGGATGCAATACAGCTTATCCTTGGGTTTGGGATACGGCGTATTGACTACCTGTACAGTATGTATGTTTATTTTTCTGCATTGTAACCATTGTAAAACCGAGATAGGAATTGCTCTTTTTGTCTTCTAACCTTTTATGCAGGACCTTGCTATAACAAAATTGACTAATTGGTTATGGTATACTCTGAAAAAGACATGTGTTGAACTCATACGGGGATTTTGACGCCTCTTCAACACACTTTTTCTCAAGAATTTAAATTGGAGAATCATCTCGAGCAAATTATCAGGGGAGTTCCTCGTTCTAATTCTATTTCCCATTTTCTTTAATTTTTTTATCTATACAACGAGGACGTTATATAACTTAAGTGGGGGGATGGAGAATTAGAATGCCTAAATTTCCTTCTTTTTACAAATAATATGCTATATGCTTAAAAATATGCCAAATTTAAAAACATTTAGCATACTTTTGTAAAAATTACTAGTTACATGACCTCACACACAAATAACCCTTAATGTCAAATTGTGAGAATTAAGCCTATTCCGTTTATAAATGATTACTAAAATTTCTACAAATTAGGAGTGTGTTGGTGATGTAGTGGACCTTAAAACTTGGCTTGGTATATCACTCAAGACCACAATAATGAGTACTATGGACTTAGATGGAGTAACTTTTTTAACTGGTAAATTTCTAGGAATTCACCAAAAATTCTATATATTGTGATATTAACTAACCATAATGGTTAGTTAGCCCCCGTATAGCCCCCGTATAGCCCCCGATGGGCTAGGGTTTAACAAGATCACCATTGCTTTAATCCCTAGATAGATTATAATTAAACTAAAAGGATGCTTTATGCAGATACGTTAATTGTGACAGGATTCAACGTGTCTAGGTCTTAGAAAGAAGTCCCGCCTAAGTCTTAAGAATGATATGCCGCCTCGAGATAAGCACTCATTGCACTAAACAAACAAAACAGCGTTTAAACGGATTTAATTTGACTAATACAGTTTTCTATCATTTGGCTTGACCGCTCTTTTATCTTTTGATTATCTTCTTACGTGATTATTGTGTATTGAATTGATTTAAGTCGTCACAAAACCTGTGCCAGTCTCTTAGGTTGAAACCCCCCTATTAATGGAACTAGGTTTAACATTGGTTTAACATTAATTAGAAATAACATAGAATTAACTAGACTTATAAATTAGAATAAACTACTTATAGAATATAAGGTAAACTTCCTCGCTCTTGGTGTTCGACACTCTACTTACCACGAAACTCCATCTTGACCAGGTACACTGCCCGTTAAAGTGTTGTTTTAGGATAAGTCGGCTAAATATAAATTTAAAACTTGGTAATCAATAAATACAACCTACACGACAGCAGATCAAGTTTTTGGCGCCACTGCCGGGGAGTGAAAATTGTTTAATCTTTATCTTATTAGTGTTTCTAACCCATTAATTAGCATAGCTTAGCATAATCTAATTGTTTATAATTATGTATTATTTTTTACCGATTCAGTTTACTGAATACGGCGTATAAGCTATTTGACGGTTTCTTTTCCTAGCAAGTTTATTACAGGTGAAAATGGAT
>BQNB010212169.1:0-10148 GCA_026074375.1 Tanacetum coccineum
CCTCCATACTTCCATGGAGGGGTGAAGCTCACTTTTGTAAAGTGTGTGTGTGTGTGTGTTTTTCTCCTCTTTTCTCTCAACAAACACACACACTCTTCCCATCTCATTTCCCTTTTTCTCTCTATAATGAATAAATTCATTTTCCACTTTACTCGGCCTCCGGATCGTTGTTCATAAGGTGAATCTATGATATCAATTGGCACTAGAGCATAAGGGGAATCCGTGTTGTTAATCACTGATTCGAGTGGTGAATAAGCTCAAATTTTCGTGGCTTATTTTGAAGAAAAAGGCCACGGATCAAAAAAAAAATTTGGGCTTATTGGGTTGTTAAACTTGTTCTATTCTTGTTCTACATGTCAAACCGATGATATTGGTACCATTCCATGAGATGCACAAGCTACTAGATCGATTTTAAAGCAAAAAAAAAGGTATGGTTTTTTTTTTCGTGTTCTAGGCGGCGGTTTGGTCCGATTTTGATGTTCCACAAGAAAATTCGTGTTAGTATATGTTTAATCATCTCCTACCAACTTAGTTTTAAGCATACAAAGCTTATTTGAATGGTCAAATAGCTTAATTGGTTGAAAATTGCTTATTTCGAGATGAATGTTCATGGTGGCGGGTTGATTATTATATTATTTTCTTGGTGGCGGTTTGACAAAAAGTACAGACAAGATCCGCATTTTAAGGAAAAAGTAGGTGGCGGTTTGACCAAAGTCAACGGCGGTTTGATTTAAAATAATATTTTATTGGCGGCGGTTTGCCTTTCTACACGGCGGTTTGAACAGGTTAAGCGGCGGGTTGATTATTTTAGGGTTATTATACAAAGAAGTTACTATACTTTCCTAAAAAGTTCGCCTAAGTTACTCAACTTTCATTTTGTTCACTTAGGTTACAATTTAAAAATCCATGGCGGGTTGACAAAGTTCTAGGCGGCGGTTTGCCCTAGACGGCGGTTTGCCTTGGTGGCGGTTTGATATTAACTACAGTCGGCGGGTTGGTTAAAGACAACGGCAGTTTGATATCAAACAAGTGGCGGTTTGATTATTTGATAGGCGGCGAGTTGCCCATATAAGCGGCGAGTTATTTCGGCGAGTTGCCAAAGGTAGCGGCGGTTTGCTCAAGGTGGCGGTTTGCCACACAGAAAACCTCGTTTTGAACACCTAATTTCCCGAAAAAAAATTTTCGTCCTTTTACCGCGCTTCGGTGGGGCCAATGTTGGGGGGGGGGGGAAACGACTTTAGCATGTGATACGGAATTTGGGAAATTATAATCAAAAACAAGGGACAACAAACAAACACCACCAATCAACCTTAAAAACAACATACCACACAACAACAACACTTAATCCCCAAAATGATCCTGAAAAGATTCAATTAATGACAAAAAATGGTACAGATTTGGATTACGATGACATGTGATCTCGAAGTTGGATTTGGTATCCCCTTATTTGCAATTGACGTTGGATTTTCACAAAGGCCGTCTACTTATTTATCATTCGGGACTTTTTCTATTTTCTATCGATTGATGCATGCTTGAACGTATACATTTATGATTAGATTGGATTATCTAGTTTTCCAGCGGTCAAGGGGGGTGGTTGGATGAAGACCCTGGGGACAACTATCACTTAAAGGAAGTTAAGTAGTCTAGTACTTGACGTCGAACGAAGATGCGATGTGGATAATTTCAAGAGGTGTTGTACTTCTTATACTTTTGATGGAGTATAAGGTACTTAAAGATTCTTTTCTGCACCGTTCTTCAATCAACAATCGTGCAAGCTTAAGTAACAAATTTGGGGGATTTTACTTCAGTTTCAAGTTTGGTATATCGGGTTTACTTCACCATGTGATCACGGGACAATAGCCTACAGAATACGATGGTTGGTAAGTTAGCCAGAGAGTTTTAAAGGTTGAGATAGTAATCAACACTTCATCCACTAGTATTTTTATGCTATTCCAAGGACAAAGTTACTTCCAGGTATAAGCAAAATCTTCAAGTTCTTTGATGACTTTATCTTGTAAATTCAAGATTTGTTGCTTATTTTGGACTAGAACTTCTCGAGTATATGGACGTACACGACAATGATTGCTTCGAGAGTTGGCAACCATCATGGGGGAAAATGTGTACATCAGGGATTTATTGAACTTGATGTTACCATGTCAACTTCCAGGGGGATGTTTGTTAGCCTAAATCGTTTAGTATGGTTTATGAAGTATTATGCAAACGTAAGGAAGAACATGTTGCTGGATTTCTGCATGCACCCCTGGACGATATTACACCAAGCCCTAATGAACAAGAAGTTGTGGTCGATTTGTGTGGTTTGCACTCTTCTAAAAATTCCGCTGTGCACTTTGTTGGACAAGTAGAAGGATTGTTAAGCCAATTCAATGTTTCGAATTTGCTCAAAGATAGGGATGTTGGTTTAGGGGGAAGCCGATTCAGAAACTTCGCCAAAAAGGAGTCTATGAAGAAAGCTTTTCAAGACATGCTGCATGAATTGGGGGGAAGTTAATCCAACTCATGCATACTACAATGGTTTCAAAGAACATTAGTCAGAAATGATGATCCAAGATGGAATATATGGTTCAAAGACGGAGAGAACTCAGAAGACACTTCAGCTTGTGGAAGCTCCTTTGGAAAGACTTTAGTTCAATTGATAATGTATACTTGTTAGGAAACATTGTATGTAATTCCATAAGTCCACTTATTGGGGGAAGATTTATTAGCCCTCTAAAATATGGTGACTTATCGGAATTACATTTATCATTTTTAGTCGTGTCGGGTTAGTTTAGCTAGTAATGCCCGGGACTATAAATACCCCCTCCATACTTCCATGGAGGGGTGAAGCTCACTTCAAGACTCCATAGCTAAGCACTTGAAGAAAATACACTTAAAACGTCAACAAAATTGCTGGTGAAATTCATAGGTTTAGTTAAGATACAAGTATGGACCACAAGATTTAATAACATGTGAATCAGTTATAACACATACAACTTCACAAAGGTATTTATGTTTGCTCTAAGCTTATAACACCGAAGCTAAATCCAGTTGTAGCATAATAATGCCAAGTTGGACGCATGTATCTAGTTCAAACTACCTGTAGGGTTGACATGGTATGCATTTGTAGTATCAGCCCGTCGATACCGGTAAGAATCACCAAACCCGGATGGGGATTATTAATCCCTAATAGATCTATTAGTAACACTCGCGCTTACACACAGTAATTAACAGTTCATGATCGTGCAAAGTTGTGAAGTAACGGTACTTAGGCAACACGTAAACAAGTAAGAGTTTAATATGGTACTTATGTCCAAAGTTAAAATCAAGTAGTGTTCTTCACCCCAAAAACTTGTAAATCATTTGTAAAACGATAAAATATGGGGCTATAAATTCACCTTACGCAAGCAGTGAATGAACGATAATCAACGATATGGTGAACGCAATAATCAATGTAAGAGACACGAGCACAATCCTAATCGCGGCTATTTAAATGACGCGCTTTTAGGAGAAAGAATATACTTAACGAAATAACGCACAATACGACTATAGAGGTCAAATAGCATCTACATGTGTTGTGTCTTGGTTTGATTAACAAAACTTCTCTTTACGAAAATGAAAGACATTTACTTAAGTTTCCGCCACTCAGGCAAAATGTTTCTACTTTTAGAAACTTTCTATTTTTAGAAAGTTTAGGAATCCGGGACGTTGTTAGCCCTAAAATATGGTGACTAATCCGGAATTACATTTATCATTTATAGTCGTGTCGGGTTAGTTTATCTAGTCAAGCCCGGGACTATAAATACCCCCTCCATACTTCCATGGAGGGGTAGAAGCTCACTTTTGTAAAAAGTGTAAGTGTGTGTGTTCTCTCTCTAACATACACATCTTCCCATATCTCATCTTTTCTCTCTAATAATATGGATACTTTTCTTTTCCATTTTACCAAGCCTCCGGATACGTTGTTTTTAAGGGTGAATAATGTTAACAATTGGCACCAGAGCATAGGGGGAATCCGTGTTGTTTATCTACTGATTATTGTGGTTAAATAAGCTCAAATTCGTGGGTTGGTTTGTTTATTTTTTTTGGTTCGAAAAAATATACCAAGAAAATCAAGATTTGATCTTTGTTTGTGGTTAAAAGTGTTAAAGATTTATACTTTCGGGCTTAGAACTATCCCTTGTATCATTACTAGGTGGTTTTAACATCATTTCCTAGCTTTCAAGAATGTTTGATGATTTTTTCTTGGCTGCGTTTTGACTCACTGAAGGGGTGTTCTTCATTGCGTTTTGGTCATTGCGTTTTGCTTATTGAAGACTGCGTTTTGCCACTGCGTTTTGCCTCATTGAAGACCATTTATATAGCAAATCTAAACGTTATGCTGCCCAAATCTCAACAAATCATTGCGTTTTGTCTCAAGAAGACTGCGTTTTGTCCATTGAAAACCCTTGTTTTGAAAACCTAATTTCCCGAAAAAAATGTGGCCGACTTTGGGCATATGACCGAATTTGGGAATCTAATATATCAACCATAACAACACACCACACAAACAACAACACTCAATCCCAAAACGATCCTGAAAAGATTCACTTAAATGACAAATGGCTAGATATTCGGATTATGATGACAAGTGATCACTGAGTTGATTTGGTATCCCTTATTTGAGCTTGAAGTTTAATTTCACAAAGGATACTTATTTCATCATCGTGACTTTCTTCTATTTTCTATCGATTGATGACTTGCTTGAACGTATACAGTTATGATTAAGACTTGGATTATCTAGTTTCCAGCAGTCAAGGGGTGGTTGGATGAAGACCTGGAATACTATCACTTAAAGGAGTTACATTATAGTGCTCAGTGTCACACGCAGATGTCGTTGTGGATAATTTCAAGAGGTGTTGTACTTCTTATACTTTTGATGGAGTATAAGGTACTTAGAGATTCTCTTCTTAGCTCTTATTCAATCAACAATAGTGCAAGCTTAATCTAACAAATTGTGGTGGATTTTATTTCACAGTTTCAAGTTTGGTATAACGGGTTTACTTCACCATGTGATCACAACAATAGCCGAAAGAATACGAGGTTGGTAAGTTAGCCAGAGAGTATAAAGGTTGAGATGTAATCAGCACTTCTCACGGGTATTTTTGTGCTATTCCAAGACAAAGATACTTCACAGTCTAAGCAAAATCTTCAAAGTTCTTCGATGACATTCATTCACAAGACCTTGATTATACCAAGTGTTCTTGATTCTTGCTTCATCTCCTCTACGGTTTGTGAAGTCAAGAGGGTAATGATTCTTTTGTATATCAAGATTTGTGCTTATGACAAGAACTTCTCGAGTATATGGACGTACACGACAATGATGCTTCCGAGAGTTCGCAACCATCATGGGGGAAAATGTGTACATCCAGGACTTAATTGACTTTGATGTTACCATGTCAACTTCCAGGGGGAAGTAGTGTATACTACTTCACTTAGAATGGTTTGTGAAGTATTCTGCAAACGTGAGAAGAACAGTTGCTGATTTCTCGCATGCACCCCCGAACGAATATTCACCAAGCCCTAATGACAAGAAGCAGTGGTCGTTAGTGTGGTTTGACTTCTACAAAATTCCGCTGTGCACGTTAATGACAGGTAGAAGATTGTTCAAGCTACATCAAAGTTTCAGAATCTGCTTAAGATAGGGATGTTGGTTTGGGGGGAAGCCGATTCAGAAACTTCGCCAAAAAGGAGTCTATGAAGAAAGCTTTTCAAGACATGCTGCATGGATTGGGGGGAAGTTAATCCAACTCATGCATACTACAATGGTTCAAGAACAAGTAAAGACAATGAAGATCCAGGCTGGAATACAAGTTTTAAGACGAGGAGAACACAGAAGACAACTTCAGCTGTGGAAGCGCTTTGGAAGACTATATTACGTTGTTATTTGTACTTGTTAGGAACATTGTAAGTAATTCCGTAAGTCCACATATTGGGGGAAGATTGTTAGCCCTAAAATATGGTGACTAATCCGGAATTACATTTATCATTTATAGTCGTGTCGGGTTAGTTTAGCTAGTTAAGCCCGGGACTATAAATACCCCTTCATACTTCCATGGAGGGGTAGAAGCTCACTTTTGTAAAAGTGTAAGTGTGTGTGTTCTCTCTCTAACACACACATCTTCCCATATCTCATATTTTCTCTCTAATAATATGGATACTTTTCTTTTCCATTTTACCAAGCCTCCGGATCCGTTGTTCTTAAGGGTGAATAATGTTAACAGACGTTAATACCATCTCCTATTATTGGTTAGTTCCATTTACCCTAAACGTACTAAATGAACTTAACCGCCTACTTCCACTTTCAACTCATTAGTATCTATCCCGAAACCAAAACTTACTATATTTAGCAATAATCAACATTTCTAAAATATCGTCCCTAAAATGTTTCTAACTCATCCTAATACTATATAAGTGTTACTATAATTTACACTAAGGTCTCTACATCCCAACGAAACTAAAATGCCCGAAAACCTCATTTTATAATTCCAATCATCTCAGACACATTTAAAGAATCTCAAAAATGACACAACTACATGATGATATAAGTCACTCATCTTTGACTTTTAAGCTTAAAAATCACACGATGGCTTAAGTAAAATATCATTTTAGACAACTTTTGTTTTATAAGTTGGTATGTGCTTAATTACACATACCATTTTCCATTAAAACCGGACTTAAATAACCAAAAACGTACAAAAATACATTGTATTTGTATGTTTTGCATTTGTATTGTGCTGGAAACGAATATCCAATAAAAGGACAAAATCAAAGCCAAAACGACAAAACCAAGCACGAAAACGGAAAGAGCGTGAAAGAAAAGTCAAATCAAAGCCAAAAGTCAAAAAAGTCTAAGTTAACCAAAGTCAACCCCGACAAAGTCAAACTCAAAGGTGGAGCCGATATCGAAGAAATGTTAAATGGGCCAACTCATACCCATCTAATGGGCCGAGTCAGCCCATTTATACATTACATGAAGACTTGTACAAGAAAAAGGTTGGCCCCTCTACTTATTTGAGAAGTGAATAGCTTATTTTGCTTATTTGAAAATTCGTTCTTGATGTCTCGTGGAAGGTTGATTATAAATTATTGTCTTGGTGGCGGTTTTGACAAAAAGGAGAGGACAAAGATACGTGTTTTAAGGAAAAAGTAGCCGAGCGTTTGACCAGTCAAAGGCGGTTGCTTAAATACATCAATTATATCGCCGTCGGTATGCTAAAAGAACACAGGTGTTGCCAATTTACGCAGGCGGTTTGATTATTTTAAAGATACACGGCGGTTTGAACAGGTGTGGCGGGTTGCTTATTTTATTGAACAAAATGAAATGTTACTCTGCCCAAATTAAAAATCCATGGCGGTTTGACAAAGTTCATAGGCGGCGGTTTGCCCTAGGCGGCGGTTTGCCTTAGGCGGCGGTTTGCTTAATATAATGTAGGCAGCGGTTTGGATAAAAACAAGCGGCGGTTTGCTTTAAACTTTGACGGCGGTTTGAGATCAAAGTTTGGCGGCGGTTTGCTATATTATATGGTCGATCCGCGCATCAGGTGGGCATGTGACCGACTTTGGGCATATGACCGATATAAGGATATAATATTTAAAGGACTCCTAACAACACACCACACAACACAACAACACTAATCCCAAAACATCCTGAAAAAAGATTCACTTAAAACGCCCACAAACGGCTAGAGATTTCGGATTACAGACAAGTGATTACGAAGTAATAGGTATCCCTTATTTGCGATTAAAGTTGAATTTCACAGAGGCGACACTTATTTCAATCATCCGAGAACCTTCTTTTATTTTCTATCGGATGATGACTTGCTGAAACCCGTATACATTATGATTAAGACTGGATTATCTAGTTCCAGCGTCAAGGGTGGTTGGATGAAGACCTGGACAACTAACACTTAACAGGAGTTACATTGTAGTATACTCAGTGTCATACGCAAATTCGTTGTGGATAATTTCAAGAGTGTTGTACTTCTTAGACTTTGATGTTGGGTATAAGGTACTTAAGAATTTTCTTTCTGCAACGTTCTTCAAATCAACATATAGTGAAAGATTTAATAACAAATATTGGGGATTTTACTTCAGTTTTTCAAGTTTGGTATAACGGGTTTACTTCACCATGTGATCACAACAATAGCCGAAAGAATACGAGGTTGGATAAGAATAGCCAGAAGTTCAAGTTGAGATGTAATCAGCACTTCTCACGGGATATTTTTGTGCTATTCCAAGACAAAGATACTTCACAGTCTAAGCAAAATCTTCAAAGTTTCTTCGAGAAACATTCATTCACAAACGACCTTGATTATACCATTGTTCTTGATTCTTGCCTCACTCCTCTACGGTTTGTGAAATCAAGACGTAATGATTCTTTATTGTAAATCAAGATTGTGCTTATGACAAAACTTCTCATTCTATTTACGTACACGACATGAAGCTTCTGAGAGGTCGCAACCATCATGAGGAAAAGTGTACATATCGGAATTAATTGACTTTGATGTTACTCATGTACAACTTCCAAGGGAAGTAGTGTAATACACCTCACTTAGAATGGTTTGGGTGAAGTACTTCTGCAAACGTGAGACAAGAGAACAATTGCTGATTCTCGCATGCACCCCTCGAACAAATATTCACCAAGCCCTAATGACAAGAAGCAGTGGTCGTTTAGTGTGTTGATTTTTACAAATTCCACTGTGCAGCTTTTTTACTTGATGACAAGTAAGAGAATGTTTAAGCAACAATCACTGTTTCAGCGCAGAATCTGCTCAAGATAGGGATGTTGGTTTGGGGGGAAGCTGATTCAGAAACTTCGCCAAAAAGGAGTCTATGAAGAAAGCTTTTCAAGACATGTTGCATGAGTTGGAGGGAAGTTAATCCAACTCATGCATACTACAATGGTTCCTGTACAAGTAAAGACACTGAAGATCCAAGTTGGAGTACAAGTTTCAAGACCAAGAGAACTCAAAAGACAAGTTCTTTGGAAGACTTTATTACGTTGTTATTGTACTTGTTAGGAACAATGTAAGTAATTCCGTATGTCCACATATTGGGGGAAGATTGTTAGCCCTAAAATATGGTGAACTAAATCCGAACATTACATTTATCATTAATATCGTGCGGTTTTTAGACTATCAAGCCGCGGACTATAAATACCAACCCCCTCCATATTCCATGTAGGGGAAGAATTTCTGAAGCTCTTGAAGATGAAAGTTGGGTTGATGCAATGCAGGAAGAACTGCTGCAATTCAAGATTCAGAAAGTTTGGATTCTTATAGATTTTCCTTATGGGAAGAAGGCAATTGGAACAAAATGGGTTTATAGAAATAAGAAGGATGAGAGAGGAGTTGTGGTTAGAAATAAGGCAATGTTAGTTGCTCAGGGACATAGGCAAGAGGAAGGGATAGATTATGATGAGGTTTTTGCTCCTGTTGCCAGAATTAAAGCCATTAGGATCTTTTTAGCCTTTGCCTTTTAGATGGGATTCATAGTCTATCAAATGGATGTGAAAAGTGCCTTCTTGTATGGCAAAATTGATGAGAAGGTCTATGTGTCTCAACCACCTGGTTTTATAGATCCTAAGTATCCTAAGAAGGTCTACAAAGTAGTGAAAGCTCTCTATGGTTTACACTAGGCTCCCAGAGCCTGGTATGCTACTTTATCTACTTTCTTGTTGAAGAATGGATACAGAAGAGGAACTATTGACAAGACTCTTTTCATTAAGAAGGATAAACATGATATCATATTAGTACAAGTTTATATGGATGATATCATTTTTGGTTCAACAAAGAAATCTTGGTGTGATGAATTTGAGGCATTAATGAAGAATAGATTTCAGATGAGTTCTATGGGAGAGCTCACCTTCTTTCTTGGATTACAAGTCAAACAGAAAGAAGATGGTATCTTTATAAGTTAGGATAAGTATGTTGCAGAAATCCTAAAGAAGTTTGATTTTGTCAGTGTTAAGACTGATAGTACACCAATTGAGACCCAAAAGCCTTTAGTCAAGGATGAGGAAGCTAGTGACGTAGATGTACATCTTTATAGATCTATGATTGGTTCTTTAATGTACTTGACTGCTTCTAGGCCTGATATTATGTTTGCAGTCT
>BQNB010212172.1:0-10148 GCA_026074375.1 Tanacetum coccineum
CTTAAATCAATAATTTTTATGTAGTATATAACAAAAACTTTAGCCTTAGTTCAAATTTATACTTGAATTTTTCAAAAAGACATTTTCCCTATAAAATAAAATAAAAATAAAAAATGATGAAAAATGCAAAAATATAATAAATATAAACTGTGGGTTGATAAAAGTTTGTTGTATCTTGCCGGCTCACAACCAATGTTACAGCCTTCTAAAGAAAGCCCATAGTAAGAATAATAATCTGAGACTGATAAAAGTTTGCTGCATCTTGCCGGCTCATAACCGATGTTGCAGCCTTCTAAAAGGTCGAGGGTTGCAAATTGCATAAATAGTTAATATTAAGTGTGAATAAAATATCTTTTTTAAATAGTTAGGATGTACCGAGACGAAAGTCGGTACATGGGATGATCTCGCCTTTAAACTCATTATTCTCGGGTGGAACGTGAAACATAGAATGTTGAAAAACATTGATCCATGGTTGAGATTCAAAATAGCATATACACCTAAGATATAATAATTGTCGGGAGTGAAAAGTTTACAAGTTTCAAATATGAGTAGTGTTAGCATCTTAGCTCATAATTAGCGGTGATTTCGTTTCAAGCTTGGTTTGGAATAAGTGAAAAGTCGGGGACGATGAATTTATCCTTTTTGAGGCATTCTCGGATCGAAATGCATCTTGTTCTATGATCCCTAAGAGTTATAAAATAACAAAAGTCAAATAAGGTAGTTAGTTTCTTAATATGAAAAATACAAAAATATGTGTAGGAATAAGTGGTAAAGACGGGGGCTTTTCAAAACTTATGAGTCTTTAATTCCCTTGATGAATACTTAGCTACTTTTCGAGGTTATTAGTCAAGGGGGATCGAGATTCTTAGTTTTCTAAGTGCATACTTCATAGCATTATGTGAGGACACGGCAATGTCTTAGTATGGGGGATTTTGGTATGTGTGTAATTACACATACCTTTTACTTAATAAAACGAGCCTAAATGTCCAACAACGCACATAAAATACCATATATATGCTTGTTTTTGTGTTATACTGTGCATGTACCAGATATTTCACTAAAGGACAAAAATGAAACCAAACCGGACAAAACCGAGCACGAAATGAAAGAGTGTAAAAAGTCAAAAAGTCAAAGTCAAAGTCAACCCCGCAAAGTCAAAGTCAAAACCGAAGCCGTAACTGAAGAAATACTTAATGGGCCAACCCGTACCCATCTAATGGGCCGGGTCAACCCATTTAAACATTAAGAAGACATTTGAAAAGAGCATCTAAAAAACCGACCCGAAAACTAAAAATGCCATAAGTGGGCCCACCAGTACCCACCTAGTGGGCCCCGGGTCAGCCCACTTGTATAGTACACTCTTTTAATTCCGTAAAGTCCAAAAGCTATTTAAAAACTAATCCCAATATTTTTTTTTATATTTAAACCGACCCAAAACTGCTATTGCAGGCCTAATCCCATTCCATTACATCGCGACTCTCGGGCCCCCCAATATATCCACCCAACCTTTAACCTGTTAGTCCCCAAGGCCGTTAGTGTTAAATGCCTATATACTCAGGGGACCATTTTTGACTTACACCCTAAAGTTTAATCACCACAAGGACGATCTTGCAATAAACTCATATCAACTTCAGGGGCCATTCTTGCCCTTTTGCCCAAACTCCAATCCTGCCCCCAAATCTAATCAGACACATAAACCATAATTTACCCGCCCCTAACCATAACCCCACCCATGTGCGCCTGCAAACACCACGACAACACCTTACCCCACATCACCCTACTCCAAAAACCTACTCTCAAACCCGCACACACCCCCAACACACGCTGGCTATCTAAGCTTGCAATTGGACGAATGAATTCCTAAGGTGTGGATTAATCGGATTGGGGAGCAAGTAAATCAAGGGTCATGATGAAGTCTTTGTTTCTCCTTCACAAGACAAACACAACAAACACAAGAAGTGTGAAAGACTTTCTGCCTATATAAAAGAAAGAAGAAGATGAACACCAGGAGAGAGGAGGAGATTTAATTTTAAATTTTTATGTTTTTTTATGATTTTAGTCCATTTTAATTCTGTCACTTAATTATTTTTTGTAGCCATTTACGTTTTAATGAAATTTAGTTTTTTTATGACAAAATTTGTTTTTGATTCTTGTAAACTGCTCATTGTGATCTAATTTATTCTAAGTCACTAACTTCGAGTCAATTATGATTATTATTGCTTGTCGGTACTTGTTAGTTAAACTAGTTTTGCCAAAAAATTTGTTTTAATACTCTTTTTAAAATCAAAATTTTTGATTAAAAAGCAGTTAAGGGGTGTTTGGCACAAGGCCAAATGGGATACGTTTAGGTTATGTTTTGGGTTGGGGGTCTACAAAGTCATGGTTGTCAAGATCTTTCTAAGGGCAATTTAATTTTGTTTTTGAAAGGGATGTAAGTCTTAAAAATTCTACTTTTAAGGTTATTAGTATTCATTGAGTAAACTGTGGACTCAACTATTTTTATAAGCGCGTAGGGTAGATCTTTGTTAACTTACATTTTTTAGTGAATTTTATGAAAAGTTTTGGTTAGGAATGCAGTAAGGGAAGAGTAGCATAAAGGTATGCCTTAGTATCATGCCTATAAAATGTAGGTGGTGTGTGTCTTTTGTCAAAGTTTCCTTTTTTTTTAGATTCTAAATTAGCTCAAATTCAAGTAGCCTTTTAAAAAAAAAGCTTCCCCTGTAGTATTTAAGCATGATTTCTTAGTTTACTAGCTCAATCAGGAGTTTTATCTCAATCTTTTATGACTCTGTCTTAAATTTTGAGAGCTTATTCAGCTGCTTATTCTTTGTGGCCCTGCTTCTTGCTATTTTTCCCTTAATGACAATCCAAAGTAGTAACATTGCCCTGGTTGCAAAAAGTTTTGGTCCATTAGTCTTTTCTTTATAGCTTTATTTGGTCCTAAACTGCATTTTCTTTACTTTTTAGATTTGCCCATATAAGCTAGGGTTAAGATCTCCCATAAGCCATAAGCAATAAGCACCTCTATGGTGCTCGTAAAATATTAAGCCCAAAAATGCCCCTAGAGGCCTCCTTGGCTATTCAGTTTTTAGACTTTGCTTATTAGGCACTTTTTAGCTTATCTGCCCTTGCTGTTATGCTTATTGTTGTTTCAGCTCATTTATTAGATATAGTGTTATGCCTTTCTTTGTTTGTTTTCCTTTCCTTGTAGCTTATTTCCAATATAGCCAAGTAGATTAGCCCTTACAATGCCTTAAGCCTTTTTAGCATATCTGTTTGTTTTAAAAAGCATTTTCCAGCTTATTTATTCAGTTTTAAAAAAGGGTCACAGTTATGAAAATTGCTTATTGATGTGTGCTTAACATTAGTGTGTAAAAAGATTTTAAATTTAAAGAGTACTGTAGCAATTAAAAAAAAATAAGTCCCAGGACTCGAACCTGGGACCTCAAGCTCAACACACCAACACGTTAACCATTGTGCCCGTAGGTCTTTTTCAGTTTATAGTTGCAATATTTATTTGTTAACCTTTGTTTCAGTTTTAGGCTTATTGGTTTGTTTGCTTATTTTGACTGCTTATTTGTATTGCTTTTTCAAGTTTCTCATTTTTCCTAAGTTCCTTATAGTTCAAGCTATTTTTTTGTATTTTTTTTTTATATTTAGTTTACTATTTTTTATAATTTAATTTCATTATTTCAGATATTAATTCATAATAAATAGAAAAATAATCAAAAAATATAATTCTTTTTTACAAAATTTTCTTTTGTCATGTAGTATCTAGGAAAAATAAATTTACTTTCGTAGGGTCGTTTTTGCAAAAATTTTATTTTTAAAGCTCGGGATTCGATCCCGTTCCCGTTTTCTCGCGTTTTTAATTCAAATCACCTCCGTTTTCAGTCTAGTTTCTTTTAAACTTCCTTTTTAGTCACTATTAGCTTATTTAAAGTAAAAAATTCACTTTAGGATTATAATTTATTAAATTAGGTTTTTAGTCGCGTTCGTTTTAAAACGTTCGTTTTCGTTTTTGCGTTTTATCTTCAATTGCCTTTGATTGCATGTTCTCATAGACTTAGGTTTTCCTTTAAAGCCTTTAATTATATTTCCCGTAGAATTTTAAGTTATTTTAATGCCTTTGTATGCTTTCTCGTAATTTTAAGTTTAATTTCCTTTGCCTATTTATGTTTTTCCCGTAGTTTTAAGTTTTCCTTAGTTTAATTTGCATTAATTCCCATTAGTTCTAGAAAATCCATTATATCTTTGTCATTCAAGCACCCAATTGTCAAACCAAATACGTAACCGTCAATTTCACGCCTCGTAGGGGATAAACGACCCGGGTCCGATTTTAAACTTTGTGGCTAACGAAGTGAGAGACCGATACTCCCGGTAATACTATACTATAATATTTTATATAATCTAACCTTGAAAAAGGCGATTGTCATTTTTGGCGCCGTTGCCGGGGAGGTGTGTTGCGACAATATCGTTACGGTATTGACGATTAGTGACTTGAAGAATCGCATGAAAAATGTACCTTATGCTTCGTCTGTAGGGTCCATTATGTATGCGGTTAGATGCATAGACTGATGTCTGATGTTCACGCAAAATATAACAGCCGGTTTCAACAGAATCTGGTGAACATTACTGGATGCTGTGAAAAAAACATTCTCTGTGAAAAATATTCTTAAGTATTTAAGAAATACTAAAGATATGTTCTTGGTTTATGGTAGAAATCCGGAAGCTGAACTTCGAGTTGATTGCTATTACAATGTTGGATTTGAGACTGATATAGATTATATGAAATCTCTGACAGGATACGTTTTCATTTTGAATGGAGGCGCAGTGGACTGGAAAAGCTCCAAGCAAAGTACTACTGCAATGTCTGCTACAGAAGCTGAATACATAGCTGCTTCGGAAGCTGTTTGGATTAGGAAGTTTATTTCAGGGCTTGGTATAGTACCAACAATAAACGAACCTATTAGAATGTTTGGCGATAATTCAGATGCACTTCATTTTGCTAACGAACCGGGAGTTCAGAGAGGCGCCAGACACTACCATAGAAGTAACCTTCTTAAAGTTCACACAGATGACAATCTAGCATATCCTTTTACAAAGGCTTTACCGAAAGGAAAGCTTACTCAACATGCTAAGAGCATGAGACTTCGTTTAGCTAGTAGTTTCATGTAGATATGTGTTTAGTATTTGGATAAGGGATGTTTTAACAATTTATTTTATGATAATGATACTTGGTATTTTGTTATTTTTATCTTAAATTGTGTCCTATATTTGCATGTTTAAATCCATGAATAATAATAGTTATTATTCTAAATTAATCCGTTGTCGATTAACAATATGGGAATATTGTTAAATTAAGACAATTCTGAGTGATTGGTGATATTGTAGATATTAAGGATGTGTCCACCAAACTCACATGATATTCATAAGATGAATATTGGATTTCCCCAACACAAGAATATTACTTTATGGATCGTCGTCATTAAGTAAATCTTGTAAGTGATTTTATTTACAAAATCCTTAGACTTGAGATGCAAGTAGGTCTTGCATATGTGGATAATCCTTCTTGATCTAGTCTAAGTTATCCTGAAAAATGGATAACTAATAAGGGCTATTTCAGAAGTGATTTTGAAACATGATGACTTGACACTTGTAGTCAATATAGAATTTGTTCCTTCAAATTATTGAAGAAGATACCACTGGGCCCCTCATAGAAATATTTAGATGTGTGTATGGTCGTACCTGAAAATTCAAGAAGATATGTCTCATTGATTATCTGTAATCTTGATTACTTCATATATGAGAAACAGAATCGTTAAATATGAAATGACATTGATCCATATCCATTTTAACAACGGTATCGGAAACAAAAAGGATTGTAAATTCATAAATCATGAGTTCATGCCCTGTGAAACCATAACTCAAATGTTTCGGGAGCATTGGCATGTTGCTAGACGCTTACCAATGTTATTATATTATTTACATGTCCAAGTGGGAGCTGTTGGAATATGTCCATTGTAAATAAATATATGTCCGAATGATTTATTCGAGCCTAAGGGGACGCACACGTTAATACGTAAATAATGTTTAAATAGTGTTTTAAGTAAACGATAAATAAATATATTAGTTAAATGTTTAAAAGTTAAACATTAAGGACTAATATGAAAACTAAGAAAAAGGAATGGGTTTGGGCTTGCATTCTTTTCCTCCAAGATATCTTGCCTATATAAGGAGGCTTAGGGGTTTCATTATTGATATGTTTTTAGAAAATCAATAACCCTAAATCCCTCTCTTCCCTTCCCTTGAGTTTGGCCGGTTCCATAACCCAAGGGTTTTCCGGTTTGTTCCTTTTAGTGATTGCTCGCGTGTTGATTAGATCCAAGCGTTGCGGTATTCGTTTACTAAACACTATTAGTACTAGCATACTTCATTGTTTGCTAAGAACGTATTGTGTGTGGAAGCTTAGAGAGATCTTCCTTTAGATCTTGGAGTTTGGCGCGTGGTTATTATACACACGCGTATATAGAAGACGGTGTTTACGGTTACCTATATCGGTGTATCGTTTCGTGCTAAAAGGTAAACTTCTTCTATCTTGTTAATTATTGTATTCTACATGAGATCTATTATTCCGCCGCGTACTAAAACACACTTTGATCATTTGATGGCCAACATTAGAGTGGTAGCTGATGAGAACAATATACTATTAACACTAGTTTTGGCGATCTGAACACCAAATGCAATTGGTCTGGACCATGGAATATATATTGCAACCAAATGCAAACTGAACACCAAATGACTGAATGTAAAGAAATGTCTCTTTTGGTTTACCTGTTGTCAACTGCAGAAGCCATCCGTGAAAATTTACGTAAATAGTCCATTTGTTTTACCCACTGTTAAAACATCCATCCTTAACGAACAACTTCGTTACACCTAAACTAAACGTAAAAGCTCACGCTCCGCAACGGAGCACGGGTTAAAAACCTCATGTGTAATTATATGATGAAGAATTGTCTTGTGAACTATATTGAGCGTGTTATATGATGAATGGTATTTGGACAAAATGATATGTAATGCCTTGTTATTACCTTTTTACTTACTAAGTGAAATCTTACGGTATGGTTGTTGACGGTTTTGTAGGCAATTATGCGAAGAAGGTAAGGCGGTCTTGAAGAAGGATTGTGTGGTTTCGTACGGCGGGTCATTTCATCACTCAAGGCCATTCAACTTATTATCACAATCTTCAACAAAAGGTGGTTCGAGTTTCGGAGGCGATTCCGATGTTGGTTGATTTATTATACCAGCAATCGCTTTAAGAACACCCAAAATTTCTTATTCAATATATACGTTCAAATTGGATAAAGTTTTTAGATTTTCAACCAGTTACATTTTCATCAATCAAATATTATTCATACAATAATTTACCAGGAAACCCTTTACAAAAAAAAATATTATTCATACAAAGAAAACACTTATAGCTTTACATGAAAGGGCAATATGGTGTTGAGGAAATACTCATTAGAAGCTACAAAGTTAATACTCGTAAGAATTTTTTAACCTATATTCTAATATTACATATACAGTAAAAAAAACATATGATCAATACGACATATATGATAAGTTTGTAATGGGTGAAGACATTTTTTCATCTAACAAGTACAATGTCAAAAGTTCGATCTTTGAGGCACTCGTGACCAAACCATTGATGAAAAAGTTAGATCGGTTCAAATTACCGGTTATTAACCTTTTTTGCACCGTCCATATACATTCTAAGTTTGTAACAATATCATTGAGCTTAGCCAATTCTTCCTATAAATGTCAGAACTGTGAGATAATCACACTATAATGGCTAGTCACAAAACACAATGGTTAGAAAACTCATTCCAACAAAATAAAGTCAACCATAGATGATCACACAATCCTTATAGTTTTTAGCAAGGCTGTTAAGATCGAGATCCTATATAAGATCGTTTTTGTCTTTGCAAAATCGAGATCGCAAGATCGAATTGAGATCATAAGATCCCACCAAAGTGTTGTGTCTTGCTAATAAGCATTGACAGATCATAACGTTATACACTTATACATATCTATTGAATATCAAACAAGAATTCATAAGATATCGTAAGAATATTTTGACGTTTAAACATCATGATAATAAAAAAACTTTTAAGTGTGCCTTTGGTACACGGGTTTGAGAGGGTTTAGGATGAAACATTTTTGGGCCCGTTTGGTTTGCAAGTGGGTTTAGGATTAAGATTTGGATTTGAGTTTGGTTTAGGATTTAGATTTTGATTTGATAAAAGAAAGAGTAAATATGATAAAAAAATAATTAAATATTATTTATAATTTAATATATCAATTTATATATTAAATGTACTTGAAAAAATTATGAAAAATAGAATAAGTGGTAGTGGTGGAAAATGGGCCCACTAAAAGTTATATGTGGCGTATTCTTTCAAAAGGTGGCTGTGAATATAGGGATTTAACATAGCAAAAATAAAGGGCTCATCCCCAAATTTGGGACCGACAAAAAGGAACCAAACAACATATTTCCAGTTTCATGTCTAACCCGGATGACAAAATTCTTAAAACAAACGCACCCTTAAACTTATGTGTTTGGTATACGCATATTTTAACTTAGAAGTTGCATGAATCTCAAATTCCATTTTCCTTTTAAATTAGCGGGTTTTCAATGTGTGGACCCATTTTTTAATCATCATAATCTTTGGATCACATGATGACGTTGAGTGTTCATTTGATACATATTTTTATTTATTATCTTATTTTATTACTACATTCGTCTCAAATTAAGTGTCTAGTTTGACTTTTTTCAAGTTTTTATTTTTTTGACCTTAATAATTTCTTGTTATGTTATATGTTACTTGATGCAAAATATATGAATTAATAGAGTTTTGATTGTATTATTCATTGGTAAATTTTCATTAAATATTATATAACACAAACACATATATTTACGGTTAAAGTTGATGAAAAAAGACCTCAAAAAGTCAAACTGGACACTTAATATGGGACGGAAGGAGTATTACTTTTATAATTATAATAATATATTTTTTCTCTCTTACATTAATTTAAATCTTGGGACCGACAAAAGGGAACCAAACAACATATTTTCAGTTTCATGTCTAACCCGGGTGACAAAATTCTTCAAACAAACGCACCCATAAACTTATGTGTTT
Source organism: Tanacetum coccineum (assembly GCA_026074375.1). Classification (NCBI taxonomy): domain Eukaryota; kingdom Viridiplantae; phylum Streptophyta; class Magnoliopsida; order Asterales; family Asteraceae; genus Tanacetum; species Tanacetum coccineum. Next base: position 9,201 of record BQNB010212172.1, read on the forward strand.
GGTATATGCATATTTTAACTTAGAGGTTGCATAATTTCATTTTCCTTTTAAATTAGCGGGTTTCAAATGTGGACCGTTTTTTTTTTTATTATTTCATTATCACAGGATCATATGATGAGGTTGACTGTCATTTGATACATATTTTTATTTATTATCTTATTTTATTACTATCTTCGTCCCACATTAAGTGTTTAGTTTGACTTTTTCAAGTTTTTTTTTTCATCTTTGACCTTAATTATTTTTTGTTATGTTATATGTTACTTGATGCAAAATATGTGAATTAATAGAGTTTTGATTGTATTATTCATTGGTATAATTTTCATTAAATATTATATAACACAAACACATATATTTACGGTCAAAGTTGATGAAAAAGACCTCAAAAAGTCAAACTGGACACTTAATATGGGACGGAAGGACTATTACTTTTATAATTATAATAATATATTTTTTCTCTCTTACATCAATTCAAATCCAAATCTAAATCTTAATTCACTCTTACACTATGTTCTCAAGTTTTGATTTTGGATGTAAAGTGAAAAAAAGTGAAGAAAATAAAATAATGATGTGTTCTTAAGTTCTTTTGAAAATAAAAGTAAGAGTAAAGTATGAAAAAGAGGGATGAAAGTGGCGGGTTTTGTGACAAAACTTTCATCTCATTTATGGGGTGAAAATAAAGTAAAAATGATGTTTGTTGTTTAAATTACCAAATTGTCCTTATAACTTTATTACTTATCTCTTTACTATAAGAATTTTATTATAAAAATAATAAATTTATTTGTTTCTTTCATTTCATTCTTGTACAACTTGAGAACACATGTATACAAATTCACTTGCTTTCTTCCTCTCTCGTTTTTTTTTACTTACTTTTTTTTAAAGTGAGTTTAGAGTGTTACTCTTTTATATGAGTTGAAAAGAATCCTAATGATTGAGGGATGAATATTTAGC
>BQNB010212175.1:0-10148 GCA_026074375.1 Tanacetum coccineum
ATATATTGCCATCTCACCAACCGAATGAATGAGAAGGGGATATATATATAGCCCCAAGACTTGTTCTCCAAGTCATGCTCCTCTTGTTTCCATGCATGCAAATATGCATGTCTATGGTATAATAGGGATTCCATGCAACTGATATAATCATGAAGGGGTAAGTGATATTATTGTGTCGTCAGACACATTAGGGATATATTGCCATCTCTCCAACCGAATGAATGAGAAGGGGATATATATAGCCCCAAGACTTGTTCTCCAAGTCATGCTCAAACACCTCCTCTTGTTTGCAAGAAACGACACTCGGACCCCTCTTTTTTCCTTGTTCAACCGGTCTCAACCAAACACCCCACGGGAATGGTTTCGTACTAACAAGTCCCTCACTTGTTAATATTATTAATAAATATAACGTCTATCGTTATAATTAAAGACCGTTTAATATTTCGTGAAGTATATTAATATAATTAATATACAATAAATATATTAATTACATTAATAAACGTATCCTCTGTGTATACGTGTGTGCCCCCTTAGGCTCATATATTTCTAGCCATATATTTATTTATGATATGGACATATCCCAACAGTATCTACTTTCTTTTTGAGCGTTTTTAAACCATCTATTTAAAAAAAAACCAACATGTCATAAAACCAAACGATCTCATTTTAAAACCATCTTTGACAAACAAGTTTAAAATATGGGTCATGCATCTTAATTGAAATTGTTTATCATCATCATACTTGGTTGTTAGATTTTCTATTCAAGACCTTTGTCATTTGAAATAATGTTATCAACCGTCATGGTCGTAACTTTCTTCATACCTCATCCGGTTATGCATTCCAATAGTTCCCTACCAATATCCACCCCTCTATGGCTATGTATTGGACTAATATCGATTATAATTTTTTGCATTACCCAATCATCATCTATGAAGTGGGCAGTTACAACCATAATGCTCATTCTTTTACAACCAGAAGTCCAAGTATAGGTGGCTGTTGGAATTGTTGCTTAAAAACTTAATATTGATCTTCCTCTCGTCTAGATAAAATTTAGAAACATCCCTAGCAATAGTAAGACGGGAGGGCAAATTAAATTTTGGTTGCGGGTATCCACATTCCGCACCATAGAGTAAAGTATGCCCTTTCCTATTGATATTTATAGAAGGGCATGGAAGAATGTTGAAGTACTTCATTCCCTTTCCTTCTCAGATTCCTACTCCTTTTAAGAGTTCTTTCGTGTATCGGACTTAGGTGTCGAATTGCTTTCTCTTCGGGGGTTTTTTTGTGGGTTTGTGAGTCTATTAGAGGTTCTCTCGTTTGGGTACTTGCCTCCAAGTTCGACAAAAGTTGGTCGGTGGAGAAAATCCGATTTAATAAAGGTTAGTATTTTCTTATTTATTTACTTACTTCATATTAAGTTGCTTTTAGTTTATTAGTTTAGATACTTTAGGGTTTAGTTCCCTTTCTGCCTAGATTAATTTGTGATTCCGCTGCGTGTTAATCTTAGTTAGTGATTAGAAAAACCTATCTGTTTGGTATCAGAAGCCTTGGCTCAATGATACAAGCACTTAATTATTTATCAGTAGGTTGTTAACATGTGATAAGTATAAATAATTGAATATTATATTATTGTCTTATGATCATTGAATGTTAATATGAATTTACATTTTAGAAAAAACCTTTGTTTTTGAAATGTTTTTCAAAATATACCTGAAATTTTAAAAGTTTTTAATTAGAAACCTTATACAAAGTATAATTGTATATTGTAATAATTTATAATTAAATCTAATACATTCATTAGTCAATTGTAATCGGCGCACCATAGTGAACAAAATATAGAGAAGTTAAGGGAGGGGCGTTTGGCTTCCCTTAAAGGAAGTCGGGTTTTTAATATAGCTTTGCGCTGGACCCGTTCTTTGTGCGTTCAACGGAGCTATCCGAGAATTTGATAGGAGGATGTCCTATATTAAATGTATTAATATAAAAGTAACTAAAACAATACTTCCGTTTTAAGATATAGAAAATGTGAAGTGTTTGCTAACCCATGAAATTGGCACATCTCTCAATAATGGGATGTTATTGGAGGCGCGTGTGGTTTTTTACGGCACATTAATTAAGAGAAACATAAGTGAAAGGTGATGTGTTGCTACGCGTATTCTCGGGCTTGACTCGAGCGCACACTTTGTCCCCTCTTATTGCAAATGGGCACCACGCGGAGTTTTGCTTGGTTAAATTCATCTCCTTATTCATTGATCCTCGGCATCCAGCTCATGAAATAGTAGATGAGCATATCGGATATTAACATGCCATTATTAAAATCAATGTAATCTCAAATCGAACTAGGGATTTTCACTTGAGAATGTATTTTGACAAGACATTGTCTACCTAAAATAAATTTATGATGTGATTGGCAACCACCTCTTCTTTAAATAAATACTTTAAAATTATTAAATCATTGATTTATTTAAATTGCGGTAATTAATTAAGGTATTATTCATGCCAACCTAAAATTATTTATCTTGTTGATGTTCTTCTAAATGGTGTCTAATCCTTCAGCTCACATTCATCTCACAATCCTCAAGTTTTATCTTACTCTCAGTTCTTGGGATCGGAATAGACTCACCGGTCTAAAATTTTATGGACATGATTGCGAAACCTTAGGTTCACCTAATCCCCCCAACCCCATAAGGTACTGAGAACAAAGAGTACGTTTCTCGTTGCAGCAATTCACCACCATTCAAGATAACTCAACCAAAAAGATGAGATTGGATTGTAGCTCATCATAAAGAACTTGATGATGCGAAACAAAGTGTCATGATCATGGCATCTTCCAATGTGGCCCTGCAACAGCAAAGTCTTTTGAATTCTCATGGGCTTATGAAATGAATTCAACAGATGAAAGAGGATTTGTTCCAGGCTAAGGCAAGCAAGGAACGCATTGATGTTGTAAAATCCCTCATGGCTTGCAAACCGAAACTGGAGGCTTTCTAATATGTGCTTTTGTCTTAGAGTAGAATGGGTTTACACTTTGATAGGATGGATATTAAACATTTGTGCGGTGATGTTGTACTTTTATCAACATAATCCTATCCGGTCTGCCAGCTGATTACAATCCAGTTTGTGCTCTCGTATCAAATGAACGGGAATGATACAATCATATTGGAACTCCTAGCTTATTACAAACTAATGAACAGGGGATCAGAAATGATGTGCACCCTCTATTTCAGCAGTCCTGTGTTGACGGTTTGGTCTCAATGCAAGAATAAGATAAGACTTCTAATTCCAACTGGAAAGGAAAATGCCGCAAAAGGAAGTCACCGGATCGTGGGTCTTAGAGAAGTTTGAATCTGATATTGCACCTATGGTGATCCAGAAGGAACAGTTTTGTGCTTCTGCATCACGATAGGGGCATTGGAAGCGTGTAGCTGCCCAAAAGTTCCTGAAGGACATCAAAGACGGGAAAGGTCGAAAAGGGTGGTCACTCAGGTATGTTCATGATCGAACTCCACAATACTACAACTTCTGATTCGTGGGTCTTGGACACAGGGTGTGGTACTCACATTTGCACTGTATTGCAGGATCTAAAGGAAAGTAGAAAGTTGAAGCATGGAGAGCTCAACTTAGTCATGGGAAACAGGAAAATCACACCTGTGACGAAGATTGGAAAGTACGAGCTCATGCTGAAGTATGGAGTTAGAATAAATTTAAATAATTGTTGTTATTCGTCAGAAATGACAAGAAACATCATTTCATTTCATGCTTTGTTTAAGGATGGTTATCAATTTTCATTTGACAATGAGAATGGCGATATTTTGGTTTATTTAAATGGTTGTTTTATGTTTAAAGCTTCTCCTTGCAATGGCATATATGAAACTGTTGAATGTATTGATAATGGCAATGTGATATTAAATGTTGGTTCATCTAATGAGCTTGATAAATCAAAATTGTGGCATTTCCGTCGTAGAGTGTGCACAATAAACTAAGAAACGTACTATCGCCCACTCCAAAAGGATGGTGAGATAGTGGATCATTCGACTTCAAATCGGATGATGGATGATGCGAGTCTTGCTTATTGGGCAAGATGACTAAATCACCATTCACAGGAACGTGTGAAAGAGGTGAAGGATTATTGGACTTAGTACACACAGATGTGTGTGGACCATTCCAATCAGCCCACAAAGTGGAAACGCTACTACGTACACTCTCTGGTGATTTCAGTAGATATGGATATGTTTATCTGATTAAACATAAGTCTGATACTTTTGAAGTGTTCAAAAGGTATCAAAACGAAGTAGAGAACCAACTGGGCAGAAAGATAAAGGTACTCCAATCCGATAGGGGAGGAGAATACCTTAGTATCAAGTTTTTCGATCATCTTAAAAACTGTGGTATAGTTTCACAGTTAAACTAATTCACTAGAACACCCCCACTTCATCAATAAATTGGTGTTGCTGAAAGGGAAATAGATCCCTGTTAGACAGGGATTCGATCTATGATGTGTCGTGATCACTTCCTATAAGCTTCTTGGGGTATGCGATTAGAGACAGCCGCCCTTTTATATAATATTTGTACTTACTAATGAAGGTCTCGAAGTCACCTTTTGAGATGTGGAAGGGAAAACGTCCTTCTCTTGGGCACATCAAAATCTGGGGTTGTGAGGTTTTCGTTAGACGAGAAGCTCAGGACAAACTAGAAGCCAGATCTAAAAAGTGTCTTTTCGTCGGTTATCCGAAAGAGTCATTTGGATATTTGTTTTACAAACCCAAGGATAATGTGGTGTTTGTAGCTCGAAGAGGAGTGTTCCTTGAGAGAGAAATGATATCTAAAGAGGACAGTGGGAGTAAAATAGACCTTGAAGAAATTCAAGAGTCTGTCGATGAAGAACCTATAGTAAACACTGACACTCAACAAGAGGTGGTGACACCTGTTGAACCTGATGATATATCCTTACCCATTCGCAAAACAAGTAGAGTAAGAGTAAGCCCTCCTCATGTCTCAGTTCTATATGGTTCTCCATATTGTTGAGGGACCAGATTTGGATGTAACACTAGGTGATTGGAGATGAGCCTGCTAACTACAAGAAAGCGATGGCAAGCCCTGAGGCTGCTAAGTGGAAGGAAGCTATGAAAAGCGAAATTCAGTCTATGTATGACAACCAAGTTTGGAATTTGGTTGACACTACAACCGGTCTTAAGATGGTAGGTTGTAAGTGGATCTTCAAGAAGAAGACAGACATGGATGGGAAAGTACACACTTATAAAGCTAGGTTGGTTGCGAAAGTGGTCTTCTTAATACAACGGGATCTGATTATGAGGAACACACTTCTACTCAGTAGCTAAAATAGAGTCAATTAGGACTAATGCTTGCCAATTTTGCTGCGTTTCATGATTATGATATAGGGTGATGGATGTCAAGGTCCCGCTTTCCTTAACCGAAAAATATGACAGAGGAATGTGTTTATGGCACCATCCAGAAGGTTTGTAAATGCAAAGTATCCTAAAAGATTGATGCATGCTTTATAAAGGCCATTTATGGACTTAAAACAGGACTTCTCGTAGCTGGAATATTTGCTCCATGTGATAGTCACTCAGTTTGGATTTTCTAGAGCGAAGACGACAGGCATGTATATATTTCAGAATCTCAGTGGGATGAGTATTGTAGTCTTCCTAGTATTATATGTGGATGATATACTACTTATAGGAAACGATATCCCAACATTACAAAGTGTAAAAGACTGGTTAGAGAAATGTTTCGCTATGAAAGATTTGGGAGATGCAGCATATATTCTTGGTATTAAGATTTACAGAGACTAGGTCAAAACATCTTATAGGATTGTCCTGGTTTCGTACTTAGAATAAAATTTTGAACAGATTCAAATGGATAATTCTTTGAAAGGGATTCTACAATTACATATGGCATAATGATTAGTAGTGATCTATGTCCGACAAAACTAATGATGAACTGGCAAAATGAGTCGAGTCCCATATGCTTCGGCTATATGATCGATCATGTATGCCATGACGTATACAAGGCCTGATGTTTCCTTTGCTTTGAGCATGGTGAGTCGACATCAGCAGAATCCTGGCGAAGGTCATTGGATAGTTGTAAAGAATATTCTTAAGTATTTAAGAAATACTAAAGACAGGTTCTTGGTTTATGGTGGAGAAGAAAAACTTAGAGTGACTGGTTATTATGATGCAAGTTGGCAAACAGATAAAGATGATAGTCGGTCTCAGATTGGTTGGATTTTCTTCTGAATGGGGGAGCGGTGACTTGGAAAAGTTCAAATCAAGATATTGTGGCAGACTTCACGTGCGAGTTTGAGTATATTGCGGCTTGTGATGCGCTTCAATAGGAAGCTAATTACTGGATGAAGGAAATTTCATTGGTGTATCTTGGAGGTGTTCCAACGTAAAGTACAACTGAACCCATTGAATATGTTGTGGATAATGAGAGTGCAGTCGCCTTGACTAAAGAACCCAAGGATCACGGAAAGTCAAAAGCCATATTGACAGAAATACCTTTTTTGTTCGAAAGCAAAGTAGCAGAAGGACAACGGGTTTGTGAAAGAAATACGATCTGAGGTAATCCAGCTGATCCCATTCTCAAAAGGCATTGGCTATGTCCCAAACTGATGAACATGCTTGGAGCATAGGTTGTAAAGATAAAATAACAAAGTTTTTAGTTGTTAGGTTTGGATTCGAAACATTTAAGCTATGAACTAATTATTGTAATAGATTTGGTGATTAACTAATGGAGGATTTTTTTTTGAAAAGTGTATCACTACCATTTGCTATTAATTGTCAGTGTGTTCTTTTGTTTTTGGCATGTTTAGAATAAACCACTTCTGAGTACTTAGTTTTACTCAAACTTTTCTCAGTATCGTTCATACTATAGAAGTAAGTATTATTTACTGACTGTTTTGGAGTTGTTGGATTCAGAGTGTCTATAGAGAATAGAATGCCATAAGAATGTTGCAACTCTCATGAGTACTTAATGGGCATTTTAAGTATAGAAGAAAACCGTACTTAGAAGAGATTACTTCATGATTAATATACGGATAATTACTAAGATGATAATATCTTCTATTATTCAAATGAGATACTATCGAGTTTTAGTTTTTCAAGTCTCGTTATACTTTAGTTGTGTCAAACGCTGTGCGAAATGGCCAGTTATATAAGGTTATGCGCTAGGTATGAATGACGGATTGACTAGTTATATGTATTCACATAAGTTTATTTATTCCCTTTCGCATAAATTGGGAAAGTGATATCAAAGGGCACCCTCGTATGATTAAATGGGTCGACTTAAATGTGCTAGGCGCTAGCTGGGTCTAATTGATGGATTCAATTCAGTAGGTCTCATTTTAGTCAAATATTCGTAATCGAGAAGATATACTAATATTGTACCCTAGAGATTGATTAAATCAGGTCCTAATAGGTTATACGAGTATCAGTTAGTAGAACACTAGGATTTGTTGATCACTTATCTTACGGGCTGTCTCTTTAATATGATTCGGGAGTTTCAGCAGTTTGCATTGGGATGGCACTCTCTTGCTTAGTTGAGCGGGACTGACTTTGACTCAAGTTAGTTATTGGACTTGTTCCAAAGTGGGAGAATGTTGGATTTAATGTCCAACTTCATAACTAATTGGTAAGAATGTCGTCAAAAGTAGAGGTTTCATTTTTGGGTCGCCCTTAGTGACCGTTAAGAGAAATTATAAGGATGAATATTTGCGGTTTAAACGCTTCAAGGGGCTATGGGATGTGGGGGTATCCCACATAGCCCCATAGAGTATGTCATGCCCTTTTCCAATTGATATATATTGATAGGGCATGGAAAAATAGGTTAAGTACTCATTCCTTCCTTCTCTATGCCTACTTCTCCTTATTAGAGTCTTTCGTGTAATCGGGAAATAAAAACCTTAGGAGTTCGTAATTGCACTTTCTCTTCGGTTTGTGGGTGTGAGCTATTAGAGGTACTCTCGTTTGGGTACTTGCATCCAAGTTCGACCAAAGTGGTCCGTTGTGTGAGAAAATTCCGATTTCTCAAAGGTTAGTAGTTTTTTATTATTTTTTACCTTACTTCATGTTAAGTTGCTTATAGTTTATTAGGTTTAGATCCTTTAGGGTTTAGTTCCTTTTCTGCCCTATTTTAATTGTTTATTCCGCTGCGTGTTAATCTAGTTAGGGAATAGAAAACCCATCATAATGTTAATTCTTTTACAACCAGAAGTCCAAGTATAGGTGGCTGTTGGAATTGTTGCTTAAAAACTTAATATTGATCTTCCTCTCGTCTAGATAAAATTTAGAAACATCCCTAGCAATAGTAAGACGGGAGGGCAAATTAAATTTTGGTTGCAAGTTCCCGGAATATTCAATGAAGGCCGGATGTTCTACAAACTTAAATGGAAGCTCCGCTAGAACAATTAGGTTAATCAACGATTTTTTAATCACTTTTCCATCATATTTCCAAGTTTGTAAAAGTTTGTAAAGTTCCACTCGTACAACCACCCGCATCCTCCCCACCATTTTTTTCATATGTACCTCATTCACGGTGTTAGCATCACAATCTTTGTAATGCTTATTCAAGTTGTTGGTACCATTTTTAACGGAGTCAGCTTTGTAAACTGCGTGACACCATTTGCAATATGCCATCTTAATGATTACCCCGTTTTCATCCGATTCAAACTCTACATATTTCCAAAACTCCGCACCCTCTTTCTTTACTTGGGGCTTTCCTTTTGCGTTTTTTATCTATCTTTTCATTATCTCTGTCTTGATTTGATTCATAACCCAAATTAATACTATCATGGTATATCTCATATGGTTTAAACAAACACATTAAAACAAAAAATAAGTAAAACAACTATAACAAGTAAAATTTTATGTAGTTACATTCTATATAATAGGGATCACATGAGTTTATCTTGGAATGCTTGGCTTATGTCCCCCCTTTCGATCGTGAGTATTGACAATGGATAATTCGTTGCTATGCATCACGATGGATCTTTTTTGGTTTTTTTCCGAGGATTGCATCTCTTTCGTCCTCTCCTTGGGGCTTGTTTGGGGTTTCATCAAAAACCATCCCGGAGTGAAAACCGGTGGCTCGGCCTCCGATTAGCGGGAATGAAATTAAAAAAGTAAGTTGAAACCCATAGCCTCATTGATGGGCATATAGGTTGGTTTGAGTGGTAATGGCCATATGGCCCACATTTGAATATATTTTTTAGGACATCAATTTTTTTTTCGAACATTGATATATGTTCAAATATGAAATTAAGGTTATTTTTTAATATTTAAATGGGACACGTGCTAATCTAATACCCATATCTAAATTTTCATACCAAACACGAGCAATGAAAGTATAACCATTAATTCCATTCCACTCATTTATCAAAACCATACTAATAGTGATTCCGAGTAACAAACCAAACGCACTCTAAACTTTTATACAGTTATATACTATATAAAATTTGTCACATTAGCCATAAAAGCTACATACTACCACAGTAGCAATGCGTTCAAACTCCAACTCCTGCTAAAAGGGTCACTGGAACAGGTGCTCATTGCTTGGGGCTTGGTGTTTTGGGAAGGGGTGATGATTTGCACACTCCATAAATTGATTGATACACTTAAAAATATGTGTGTCATGACTATTATACCCTTAATATGTGCACACTCCAATAAATGATATAGGGGTATAAATGTCAGGAGACACACAATTTGAGTGTGCAAATCTAAGTGGAGTGTGCAAATCACCACTATGTCGGTCGGCACCCAAAAGGTGCACGGGGTAGGTTTCCCGGCCGATTTAAACCTTTTGGAGAAAAAAGGTAAAGAAGGCATAAAAAGATACAATTACTTTCATTGTAGTGTTTTGTTGAGACGAGAATGATTCATATTCGTGCATTTTGATGATGATTTAGTGTTACCGAATCTGAACTTTGCGAAGCTTTGTGTTTTTTGGATGGTTTTTGTGTATCACAGTATCCAAAGGAGGGAGGAGAAATTTGAATTAAAAAAAAAGGGTCAGACAACTCTTTGTTTGGTTCATGTTCTCATGCTTCTTGCTACTTTAATAATATCTCAGCCGTTCAAAAAAAAACAAGCTGTTGGATATATGTCTGCCTGATTGTACAACTTTTA
>BQNB010212176.1:0-10148 GCA_026074375.1 Tanacetum coccineum
AACACCATCATTTGGGCGTGCATCCATAGCACCCCGTCCAAATCTCTCTGTCACCCAAGCCTGTAAATTGTAGAATGCTCTCTTCCACTCATTCCGATCACTCAACACCATAGCATAGTTTGTCTCAAGCGTCTTTAAATGCTCTTTCATCTTTTTCATCTCCTTCGTCTTCTCCTGATCCTGGTCTTCTAACTTAGTCACTCTATTCTCTACAAGGTTACTAAATTACACTGCATTACCCAATTCCCGACCAAATTCATTCATACACTTCTTAACCTTACGAATTTCAGAACTGTTCGCTTCTATCTCAGCTTTGCGTTTCTTCTCACACCTCTCCAAATATTTTACATTGCTGAGCAACAACTCGGTATTTTCATCCAACCTCACAATTTCACGTCCATGCAGATAAAATGGAGGAAATAGGGATACAGACGAGGGACCTCCCACTTCATATGTATTACCAGCAGGTGGCATCTCAAGGGCCCCATCAGCAACAATAGGAGCAGCAGCCTCAGTGTCTGATGAAGACTCAGACAATGGCGGTGGGGTAATAGGAGACCCAACCGGCGGAGTAGCAGCAAGAGGTGCATCTTCCTCTGCCTCAACCTCTAGCTCCTCATCAGGATCCTCTTCAGGATCTTCTTCAGGATCTTCTTCGAACTCTTCCTCAGGCTCCTCCTGAGGGTCTTCTTCGAACTCTTCCTCAGGAAAGTTAAACACATGGTTTGGGGATGGTGGCGCGTCCATAATGCTACAAAAAGAAAAGAAAATATATATTAATAATAATATATATTATTTAAATGAATTTAAAATTAAATGTTATAAATTACAGTGATGCTTTTATAAATAAACATCAATGATCAGAATGGTCAACAATTATATAGTTGACCGATAAGAATAAATAGCGATACGTCAAAAGATAGACGTAAGAGATAGAAATTAAACCAAGTATTATATATATAATACTATAATGATAATCAAGGAAATAAATAAGGATCGGGGAGTTGCGCGCGCGGATAACGGATAGCGATGAAGGATTCTGTAATTTGAAAATGAAAGAAAAATTTTAAAAATTTTGGTTATAGACTAGGTTTTGAAAATGACTCAGATCCCTATAACTTTGGCTCTGCTTACAATCTGTCACACCCCTTAAAATTCTGTCAACAAGAAACGGGACGATAACATTTGGGTGTCAACGTAATAGTCAACAATTAAGTATTAGGAATCGACTTAAAAAGGGCGTTTTAAAATAAAGTTCATTCGATGCTTTCATATAGATCAAGAGTTCGCAAAACATTGGTCCAAAGTTTACAACATGACATAAAGTCCACAAGGTTGTTTCATATACCATAGTTTCAAAGTTAAAACAAAGGTTTGTTATTAAAAATAAGGTTTAATAATTTAGCTTCGAATAAAGAAAAACACGGAATCCATCATAGCATCTCCACGCGGCTCCTATCCAGGAAAAATCAACCTTTGGACCTGAGTTTTAAACATGGCCTAATAAGTCAACAATTGTTGAGTGATCATAGGTTTATATATGTAAAAATGAATGAACGCAAGATTTAATATATGGTGACCAATGAACTATTTATGTCGATAGTTATTATTAATATACTAAGCTCATGACACCGACACTTAACAAGATTTTTGCCCCAATAAAGTAGGGTACTTACTGCTACTATACCCATAGGATACCTCAAATGGTTAAATGCGTCTACATGGTTATCTAAAAACCTTTAAAGTTTGGAAAAGTAGACTGGGATTGTTGTCCCGTATAGACCTATCAACTAAAACATTCGCGCCCCTCGCTACAATAGCAACTGACGGTTCATGATAAACAGGGGACTTAAGTAGCAGATAAGGGACTTAGGCATTAATACCAGGCAATAATCAGGATAGCATACAATTCAAAGCACTTGCGTTCAAAAGTTAAAAATGTAGCATGAAATCTACCCTCGAAGTGTGAGAAAACAGTAAGTATTAAAAGAGGGTCTATGAACTCACCTTTAAGCGTTTAGGAAAAAGAATATACAAGATAGGTAGCTGAAGTAATCGGGATACCCTACGTTGCAAACCTAAAATAAAAGACGCGACTTTAGAAAAATTATCGACAATTCACTAACACGATTTTGGAAATGAAATTTGGAAGAATTTAGATAAAACATTTTTTTTTATTTAACGAAACAAGTATGGCATTGTGTCCTAACTTATATGGGTCGAAAACACTCAAAACCCAAGTCTGAATCTGAACTAATATCATCCCAAGCGTGTCTTAGTTTAGTTTAACCACAAATTCTCTTCAAGTGGTTACCTTAGCTTTACGTCGATCTAAACCTTTTATTTTACATAAATTCTAAATTTTAATCCTCTCTTGGAAAGCATGTCATTATTAATCCGCAATAGATATAAACATTGAGGTTTTCAGCGTTACAGGTGCAGTATAAGTCTATTTTTCCAGAAAGTGTGGCCCCACGTTCCAAATTTTCTAGAACCCAAGTGAAAATACTCAATTTACCTTTACTACAAGTGCATGCCTTTTTATTTAACGAAACAAGTATGGCATTGCGTCCTAACTTTTATGGGTCAAAACCACTCAAAACTCAAGTCCACATCTGAACTAATATCATCCCCAAGACGTGTCTCTAGTTTAAGTTTTAACCAAATTCTCTTATAAGTGTTTACCTTAGCTTTTACGTCAATCTAAACCTTTTATTTACAAAATTCTAAAATTTTACCCCTCTTTGAAAGCGTGTCATTTATAATCCGCAATAGATATAAACATGAGTTTTTCGCGTATAGGTGGAATTAAAAGTCAATTTTCCAGAACTTCCCAAGTCAAAAGCTTTCCTATACACTCAATTTTATCCAACACTTGAAAACAGTCCCAAACAAGGAGCGACACATTTTGTAGCTTACGGAAACGGACACAATTTGAAAACTACAAGAGCTTTTTAAGTGAAACCAATTGAAGGTGACTCTAATATGAGTCCTCTACTGAGAACATAATTATTTTACAAAAATTTAGCACAAAAACCTGGACTTATTCCCCTATTTCTACAGCTAGGTCGGATTCGACACGTTTTAGTAAAACGGCCGTATCTCACTCATCCGGAGGAGATGATTTTCCATACAATTGCAACATATACTTAAGACCTAAGGCTATCATTAAATCAAATTTCTCAGGTATTCTAAGACCAAATATATTTCGTAATCAAAGTCACAACATGCTGTCCTAAAACTACTCCTATGAACTTATCCAAAATCCATTCAAACCTCAATCCAAACACCCCAAGATTCTATACAATGCCATACATGATATATTAACACATTAACTTACACAAAATACTCAAAATTTCTAGAAATTATTAAACTTTTGCATGGACCAAAACTTAAAAGAAATCAAAGGATAGAAATTAAACCTTACTAGGAGATGTTTAAAACCAATAAACCAATCACAATCAACCCTTAGCAACTAGGGCTGAATCTTTGGACCAATGAACACCCTTAAACCTTCAATTTACAAGCTTCTATTTTACCCAAACAATGATACCCACTTGATTTAAACAAACCCTAATAAAAGTCTTGCAAAAAGGACCCAAAACACCTTCAAATCAACTCCAAACTTGACCAAACTTTGCAAGAGACTTTAGAAACATGTTGTAATGGTAAAAATGAGTAGAAAAATTTTGTAGGTGGAGTGGTGGGGGTGGTCTATTTCCGGCAGCCAAGGGGAGAGGGCAAGAAGGAGTTGGATGGTTTTATTTCTTGTGAGATTTGCATGTAAGGTTGGTATGATGAGATTTATGGGAATTGAAAAAAAATAAGTGTTGTGTGTGTGTGTGGAACATAGGCCGGTTATGGGGAGGGGTTATAGGGTGATTAATTTTTTTATATAAAGTGTTATGTAATGTAAGATTTTAATAAAAGTTGAAAATAGGTTAAGGTTAATGTGTAGTTTGGCAAAGCTTGGCGAAACATGGAGTAAAACTAAAATGACTAAATGTAAAGATTATAATTTTTAGAGGTGAACAATGGAAATATCGAACTACTATATGCACGTAGACGAAAGAAATTTTCAAACACGACTCAAACTTAACTAAGAGCACGAAATTTGCCGAATCGGGTGAAAGTAAAAGTAAATATTTTACTTAAGAGTAAAAATAGAAATAAAATATAATAAATTTATTTACCTGAAATTATAAATTCTCACATTTAGGAGATGCCACAAAAGGTATTTCGGACGCCTACAAAGAATTCCACGAGGTCGATAAGGATAATAATGAGGTATTCAAGTTTGGAGACAACCATATGAGAGTCGAAGACAACGAGAAGTGTGACATCACTATTGAACAAATTAAGGAAGTCGGCGAGATGATTGGGGTATCGTGGATTCAAGCCGAAACCTAGAGGAAACATGAAGGAACGTGTGAAGTTGCGGAAGGTGATGTCGGGCGCGTTGGATTTCAGGCCAAATAAGACACTATGGTATGTCCCTATGTTTATTTTTTTCGTTTTTTACTGTTTTAGTATGAAGATAATATCATTGAACACCAAGGGTATGGGGGAAAGTGGGAAGAAAGGGTGGATCAAAAATATTATTAGGACTGAAAGGTCAACTGTGTTGGGGTTGCAAGAAACCAAAAATACGACGTAGTTAACGAAACAGGTCACGAAGAATTATAGGGCAGTAATGTTATGGTATCGCTCAATTTACCATCGAACGGATTCA
Source organism: Tanacetum coccineum (assembly GCA_026074375.1). Lineage (NCBI taxonomy): Eukaryota > Viridiplantae > Streptophyta > Magnoliopsida > Asterales > Asteraceae > Tanacetum > Tanacetum coccineum. Next base: position 4,733 of record BQNB010212176.1, read on the forward strand.
GGGAGGGTATAAAATATATGGGATAAGAAGGTTATATCACATGAAAAAGGCGATGGGGACGAATAGATTCATTGCAATGAGTGGGTACTTGGAAGGGAAAGATGAAGGCGTATTTTTTCTTATTTTGCATTTATGGGCCTCATGTGTCCCGCCGCAAAGCATCCTGTGGTATACTTTCAAGTTCTGATGAATAATGGCAAGAGCTTAGTGTAATTTTAGGGATCCATATATGGTAAGATGTGGTGACGATAGACTCAACTCTTAAATAAATTTGAAGGAAGCAAGTAAGTTTAATGATTTTATAAATAGTATGAGGTTGATCGAGATACCAATGGGCGGAAGGAAATTTACGAGGATAAGTGATGACGGGTTGAAATTCAGTAAGTTTGACAAATTTTTATTAACCGATCATTTTAACAACTTATAGGGCAATCTATCAGTTGTGGCATTGGATCGAAAATTGTCTAACCACTGTCTAATTGTTCTAAAACACGTGGAGTTGGACTTTGGCCCAAAACCATTTCGTGTATTTAATGTTTGGTTGGATGAAACAGATTTTGATCAAGTAGTTAAAGAGGCTTGGAAGAAAGACGTAAGAAGTTTTTGACCGGATTGCAGATTTTGAGATAAAATGAAGAATGTTAAGACGTCTCTTAGAATATGACATAAAGAAAGGTTTGGGGGTCATCTTGAGAAAATAAATGAATTGAAAATGAGGCCATGAGGTGGGAATTAGAAGCGGAAAGGAGATCGTTAAACGAAAACGAAAGAAGCTCATGGTTGGAAGCTAGAAAGCAATGTGAGATTAAAGATAAGGAATATGCAAGTATGCTTCGACAAAAAACTTAACTTAAGTGGGATGCTGAAGGTGACGAAAATATGAGGAGGTGTCATTTTATACATTTTTGGGGGCCATTTAACCCCCTAAATTATGCAAATATGCCTCGATTAAGTGCGTAATCATTTGTTTTTAGGTTTTTAGCACTTGGATGGCATTTGGAGGAAATACACGTGACTTGGGCTCATTTGGAGAAGAAACGGACAAGATTACGACTCTACACCAAAAATCATGAAGAATTGTGCATACTGAGCATGGAGATGACGTTGCCATTATAAAGCGACGACGTCAGGATATTCATCGTGACGACGTCAGAGATCCAACGATGGCGTCAGGACATGGCCGACTTAAAGAGGATCTAGAATCATCTACGTGGCGATGGCATCAAGACTTTAAAGCGACGCCGTCGCGTTGTTTTCACTATATATACAAAACCGATTTTAGGGTTTTAAGTGTGTAACTTTGTATAACTTTTGGGAGATGAACCCTAGTCATTCTAGCAGCTTTTTAGGTCATTTTTAAGGCCTCAAAACCCTATTTTAACTACCTTCAAACCATGTTTTAATCAAGTAAGATTATTTATCATTAATCATTCAATATGTCTATGCGTTGTTTGATTGATTTATGTTCTTGCTTTATTTATAACATGTTAGGCTAAACCATCCTTTGTATTTACTTATGATTGCATGAAACTTATTAGATCCGTTAATGTGCTTCTGTGATGGAGTGTGCGAGTTAGGCTGTAGAAAAACTAGCCATAAGATATTAAATTGGCATAGGGGAAAGGTCGAGTGGGGAAACGCGAGTGAGTAAATAAGATAGCGGGCATTTTCGGTAAACAAGCGAAGCATATACCTTGGACCCCTAATATTGGAGGATCGGTGGGGGGTGGGGGGGGGGGGTTGTGGTGGTTAGTGTGCCGCTTGGAGTCAAGGGTGCATAGATTTCTATGCGGCACTAGGTGCAGGGTTATTATTTAGATACGTGACTGCAGGTCTTTAAGTGCGTAGAGGTGCGGTTATCAAGAGGGAGGGGCGATGTAGGGTCTCTCTCTCTATCATGGGCGTGCAGCAGGCGCATTGACACGTCTCTGGTAGATTCTAATCTGGTGCGCTGTGCTAGTTATTGGAGTACACACGGTGCAGATGATTTAACCGACACAGATCGGACTGTGTATTGTGTATTTACAAGAACTGCTGTCACGTATTCGCATCAAGATCCTCAGCGATATCACGCGGAATACACTGTTAGAGGACACAGAAAGCTATGAGCAACAAGTCAAGTGACCCTCAGTTAACCTGTGCACGACTAGACATCTACGACACTCCAATGACTAGCAACAGCCAGAACCAATGAGACGAACACGTTCGTAGCTCCAGAACACCATATTCCACCGCGCTCTCCACCCACACTCTCTACACAGTTCAAGCCTATCCAAGCGTGTTCACTACCCAACACAATTCTCATTGACACACACGCCAAATGAATGTACTGATGGAGATATCTCTGTCAACTACCACCGCTCATACACACACGCCAAAGAGGCACTCTCTCACACAACCCCAACTCTACCACGTCATAACCCAAACAGGACCTATTAGCAGACATTGCGAGAGTCACATGATCAGCTTACATAATGACATTCCCACTGATTCACAACAATAATCTTCACACAGGAGACAGTATCGCATAGAATCCAGGGCGAGCGGACGAGAGCGCTGGCCGGACTGAAGGTGACGGAGGAGCGCCGTCCACAGAGAGGAGAAGTAACTGAACACCCCAAGACTTCTGAGTGACCTTAGGCTCATCCTATCCCTAGAGAACGATGACAGACCGCCCCGAGTCTTGGGCTACAACACTACAACCTCACAATCACCACTTCACACAACACTACAAAGTTAGGTTACTCTGCTAAGGATTCTAAAGCTTCCTGGAATCTTTCACAACCTCCACATCATTTTGGCGCGCTGCGTGGGAATAGTTTAGGTTTTGACATTGTTTAACGTATCATACTCTACCGCCCTTGATTCCTATCCAAGTGAAATTTTATTTCCATACTTAGCTTTCTCGTAGTCTATATTTTCTTCGTGTTATTGAGTTTCTGTAATCCAGTCTCGTCAACCACCATGGGAGACGCGAATCCTATCCGTACTCTTATAGATTAATCCAAACCTAGCCACGGGGGCTACAAGAACATCATTGAACTCCTCGAAGGGAACAATGTGGTTCCTCTTCGATCCAACACCATCCTGGTTGGCGGCAAAACGGAGCTACTTCCCACGGACTTCGGTCCGTGATCCCAACCAACACAATTATTACTTAAGGATTTTCTTAAAACAGTGACTCACTATGAACCTTAAGGTGACAATAGGATAGAATGCGCCTGGTGTTTATTTCAATTTTCCCTTCACGATCAAGCCAGCAATTGGCTTAAACGTCCCGTCCAGTAAGATCCTATCACCACAGGGAGATCTTACTACTCGTTCCTTGCTTAATTATTTCCACCGGAAGGATGTAAAACTCCGCAATGAATATCCTTATATTCCAACAACATCAAGGAAAATCTCTTTCTGAAGCATAGACTCGTTTCAAGGACTTACTCTAAAAAGTCCCTCAATCCATGGCCATCGACCTTGCTCCAAGTCCTAAATCTTTTTATGACCAGTCCCACCCGCCAACAAGACGAACCATTGACAAATTGGCCGGTGGCAAGCTTCGTGACAAAAATGCTAAAAAATCTTAGGCATTATTAGAGGACATCGCCCTCTATGACAATGAAAGTTGGAACAACCCAAGGGATTTCGCTAAGCAGGTCAAGGCAATCTCTTTGCCCTAAGATGTCCCGAGTATATCTGACTGTCATTTAATCGAGCTTGAAAATCAAGTCCAACGCTTTGCTGGAAGCCATCTTGCTCTAAGCAACCTAATTCATGTGAACAAAATCACTTCTTCATGTGAGATCTGCAGTGGTCCCCATGACACTCAATACTGCATGGAAAATTCCGAACAAGCCTTTGTTGAATATGCATCCTCGTGTACCGACAAAGCGGGAGGTAAGTGGTACACTTTCACGCCTGAGCAAAACAATCTTGGTGACACCTACAACATGTCATGGAGTAGTCACCCAAACCTTAGGTGGAGACAACCCCCCAAATTCTCAAAATAATTTTTCAAACCCACCTAACCTGTTCTAATCTAATGGTTCGATCCCAAACCGTTCCTTCAACAATAATCCTCAAAATTTCAATAATCAATCAAATCTCAAAGGATTGGTGTCCAACTTGTCTAAGTTTGAAGCTGATTTTAAACAAAAACAAAGCAAGATGACCAACAAAATTGACACAGTCTTGAAGGCCATCACCGATCGAATAGCTAGAGCACTTCCTAGCGACACGTTAAAACCCAAAATTGAACGTTCAACTCCAAACTTCAGTTTTTTTTCTGCTTGTTCCCTACCGAATAAAAGACCCCTAATGCCTCATCCTAAATCCACAGCTCGATCAATTCCGTCACAATATGTCCCAAGCAACCAAACAAACCTCAAAATGACGAATCGGAAGGAGAAGTTCGAGAAGAAAGGAGCAACCCGGAAAACATCGACACCACCCCACCCTTACCACATGATCCATCGATTTCATTTATCACGGAAAAGGTTCGTAAACTCGATTCATTCCTTGAATCGTCCGGCTTGGTTCCCCAATCATCCGACACCGGAATTGTTTGCACGAAGGGGGACGATGGAGACGTCATGTTTATTGAAATAATTAGGAAGAATGATGACTCTCGCGAAGAAGGACCTGAAGGTGAGGGGAGTGCGACGATTGAAGGGTTAGAAGTAGAATATTTTGACACATTCCCAAATATGAGCGAACTAGCATATCATAGGTACCTAATGAGTGGCCTAATTCCCTCTTTATTTCTTAGAAACCCTATCATCACAGAGGGATGTCTATCAAACCTTAAAATACCATGCAAAATTAGACACGTACATGTTGAAAAAGCCTATATAGATCTTAACTCCCCTCTGAATACCATGACCCGAATGTTGTATAATTGGACCATGAGAAGAAAACTCGACCCTAGGGAAGATACTAATAGAGGGGTGAGCAACTTCATGGGAAGGATTAAAGAAATGCATGTCTTCGTAGGAAACTTCACTTATGTTATATACTTCATGATTGTTGAGGATATTAGCTCAATCATAGACCCTAGCATGTCACAAGTAGTACTAGGAAAACCCTTTGTTGAAATATCCAACATGACTCATGACCCACCGGAAGGAGTAGTGAGGTTCACAAACAGGACCGATGAAATTGCATATACTCATTATCAGTCTTAGAAAAAGAGCACACAAAGTCGGTCTACCTTAGGAATGAGGAGGACAAGAGAAGAGGAGTGGAGTATGTGATGAGCAAAATATTAGGGTTTTATAAAGAATGCCTGGAGCTCGGACCCGAATATGTGACTGGAGTTGCAGATGATGATAAAGTCACATAAGGACGTGTGACTTCGAGTCTGGCTACAAGACTCATAAATAAAGAAAAGCGCTTCTTGGAAGGCAACCCAATGTTTACTTTC
>BQNB010212177.1:0-10148 GCA_026074375.1 Tanacetum coccineum
CCCCCCCCCCCCCCCTTTACGATTTCTACAGAATGTGAGTTGGCATTTTGGGGATTATTTGGTAAAGGTTTATGTGTAGGATTTGTTTGAAGATGAATGATGAAGAAGATGAAGATAATGATGAAATCAAAGGATTGCTTTTGGTTTATAATCATATTGCCAATAAAAGAGAAAAGAGTGGCCATATGTGATTATGAGATTGTTTAGGAAGAAGATGTTTGGAGTGTGTGTAGAAGAGATGAAATCACTTGTTGGGTAAGAAAGATAAACAAGTGATTAAGAAGAGTGGGTTGTAGGATTGTGTAGAAGAAATGTAGACTTGTACATATGAGGAATACATGTGAGTTTGTAAAAACATTTATGGGTAAGGAAGTGAGAAAAGTCAAAGTATGATTAACTTTCAAATACCACAAACTCAATTAGTCATTTAGACTTTAAAACATGATAATCAACAATGGATTTGATTACTAATCATCTTGATGCAAACAAGCTAAGTGCTTTGCATCTTAAGTAAAGCATATCCCATAACGGGAAAGGATGCATTTACGCATTAGTTTGACCAATAAAGGAGTAAAACCCGTTACGTGATTAGGAACAACGTAAATCCGGATTAAGGTCAGATGAATACTTTTGCTTGTTGGTATGTTGAAATCATGATCATACTAGGTTTAGAAAGAAGTCTCGACCTTGGATAGAGGCGTTTGATAAAAGGTTTGAATTGGCGTTTTATAGAAAAATGGGAGGATTCGTTTTTGCTCCTCTCTAAGTATACACCTCATTTGGAGTGTTCCCAAATGCTCAAATATCATGTACATACCTTTATTGAAGTTTCCACATGTGTCGGGTAAGAGAAAAGCCGACTTTGAAAATCCGTAAAAACAGAGTTCACGAGTGGAGCACTGGCCACGCGCTGACGCGTGCCCAGCGCGCCATATTCCCGAATCCATTTTCCGGATTTTAGCTACCGTTTGTTAATTTACGTTTTGAGAATGTTTATTTGTCATCGTTAAAACATAAAGGAGATCATAGTCAATGTTGCAGCAACAATATCTTTCAAAATGGTGTGCTAAACATTCTCAAAAAGTTTTTTAATAACATATGTGGTAATCAATGACATAGTAGATGTTGATGAGTGTGGATATATCGACAAGCGCGCCAGAGATTTAAGTTACATCCAATCTAGAGAAATCGATAACCGCATCAGCGACTTAGTGACCATCCGTTCTAGATATAAACATACTCTGATATAACTTGCTTTTTCATAAGTGTTATAAGATCATCTAGTGTCTGAGCATAATTTTTCAAGAATTCTTCAATGACATTTCATACTCTTTCAAAAGTATGTGCTTAACACTGCCTCACTCTCAATTTTATATATATTTTACAATTTGGTATTATTTTTCAAATAATTAGTGTCATAAAAATGTGTAAAATTAAGGGGGAGCAATAAAAAATGTTCCATTAATTCATGCTCAAACATTTTTCTCCCCATGAGATTTTTCATGACAACTTTTATTCGATTGGTATTTCAAATACTAAGAGACTTATTACTTTAAATAAAGGGAGAAAATGTGATCAAGAAAAATAAATGCCTTAAGTATATGGATAGAATTTGTGCAAGATAAAACTCTCAAAGTGTCAAACATTTTGATTTATATCAAACACTTTGATTGATTTTCAATGGTTTTATAGTGACGATCAAATACCTAACAACCAACTAATTCACAATGATTATGAAGTTATAAGGTGGTTAAGGTTAGGTATTGTCTTATGATCCAACCAGAACTGGAGAGATCTACCCCAGGACACTCTAGAGTTAGATATAGCAGTCCTTAAGTATGATGTAGAGAAGAATAAGAAAAAGGAATAATGTTGATTAAGGCATGAGCTAACACTGAAACAATCACAACAAGGTGTTAGTAATGACGTCTTGGTAAGCATTAAGGGGTTAAAGAATGAAAAAGAAATAATATGTAAAGGGTGAAAGAAATAAGCTCTCCATACAACTTTATGTATAAACCAAGTCAATACATATGCTATTAGTCTTCACAAAAATGAATTCTGGTATTGAAGAAAGACATCATGGACCCAATTATGCACTGCACAACCCTTCCCATCTATTTAAGTTTCTCTCAAAAGACTATTGTCTTATTTGTCATAGAGATTAACACGACTTTTATTGGCTTCTCACTCCGAGAATGTTGATATTGAAAAGGTGGCAATCTGCTCCAGCCTAAATCGAGTCTAGAGCTAAAAAGATCAAATATAAATATCATTAGGATAGATGAATGATAAACACTTGTTGAACACAAATAAGTTCACAAGTAATAACAAGATCCTTGTGTATTATCCTTGTGATCTTGCCAGGACATTCAGAGTGATACTCTTTAGTGTTTCACAGTGATGAATAGAAATCCTTTATGTGTCAACATCAAACAGCATTGCGGTAGGTAACTTGCGAGATTCTATAAGAATCAAACTTGTGCTAATTGGAAATCCAATATGATCCAGGTATTATGATTTGATGGGAAACACCTAAAATTGTTGTTGCTTACTTCACATATTGCATCAATGATTCACCTATATTCGTTGTTATTCTAACTTGCAAGGGAATCCGATATAAGAACAGATGTGGAATATCGAAAAGCTCTGTTAGCATCTCCAGACGTGTCAGCTCTAGATAAACCACATGTTAAGCTGGAAAACATGTTAAGGAGATTCATTCATGAATTGAATCCTGATGACGCAGGTACAATATTTTTATTATGAAACGGTCCTCACGGAAACGGAGGTTAACGTTACCGAACTTCGACGAATGAACATGACATCCGTCCATATCTGTTGTTTATTGCAAACCCATATAAATGCAGGTTTAGATGATGGAGTAACCACCTCATTCCAAAACCATCAGACTCATTACCACATGCTCATACTCAAGCTTCAAAGACATACAATTGACATCATAAGTTCAAGAAATCAAGAAAGCTCAGAACATACAAAGACAAAGACCTTCCTCAATATTCAAACGACAATTCGTATATCAAGGGAGATTATTAGCTTTCAAGATGATGCAAAGTATAAGCATGTTGGTCCAAGGCACAAAGTGATTCAAGGATGTTCAAGAAAGAATGTACTGGTCTTCATCAAACGACGACTCAAGTGTCGGCTACTTATATCAAGTACATCCACAACAAGGAAAGATTTACAGATCTCGAAACTAAATACAAAGTCAAAATACAATGACAAAGGCTCAAGATCAAAGATCACAAAGCATGAAGGAACAAAGTCTACTACAACAAAGTTCAAGACCAAGTCCCAACCCTTGGAATATCATAAATTACACTTAAACCCATTAAATTATATATTTTTAAAAACATATTAACCCTCAACATTAGAGTTTGTGAAAATACCCCCCAAAAAATTTAACTTTAGATCAATTAACATTTTTGGCCCGCAAGATTTAAAAATACTAAAATTACAATATATACCCATGCAGAGAAACGTTTTGCTTTTTTTAGCCAAATTCCATAATCTTTGTAGTTTTGAATCCAAATTCCATTTTGCAAGCTTATAACTTATACTATAAGCTAAAAAAAAGTAACATTACAAGCTTATAAACATATCAAAGAGCTTATGAGCTTAAGATCCAAAATGGGCATGTTTGGTTTTAAAATCTTAACCCGATGGGTTAGGGATTTAGGGTTAGATTTAATGATTAAAAAAGTGATAATGATCTTATTAGAATAGATTTACTACAACGCTTATAGCTTATAGCTTAATTTAGATCACAAAAAGAGATTTTAGGGGTTAAAGGCGGGTTTGTTTTAGGAAAACCAAATTGAGTTAAGATTGAGGGTTAAAAGAGGGCTTATTTTCATGAGAGATCATAATGAAGTATAGGAGCTGATATATAATCTAAAACAATACAAGCGCTTATTGAACGAGTAGAAAAGCTTACTAGTACACGAAATGGGTGAAATGGGTCGAAAATGAGTGAAATGAAACCCGAAACTTAGGAGATGGATCAAGGACTTCTTTCTTTCTTAACTTTGGCTTCTAATTTGCTTTTACTTCCCTTCTTCTTTTCTATGGCTTGGTTAGATCATAGTTTTAAAGTAGTTTTGAGTATAAATGTGAATTGAAGAAGTATGTATGTTTTCGTGTAATATATAGGGTTAATTTTAGGATATCGGCCAATATACATGTGATGATATGGACCAAGATATACTGAACGTGGTGGCCAAGGTTTTTAATTGGATCCTATAGTGTGGTGATGGCGGTGGTAGGGTGCAAAAGGCTTAGGTGGAGACCAAGGAGTGGATGTGGGTTGCAAGGTTGTGACTAGAATTTTAAAGGAGGAGCTAGCCAGGTGGTGAATCATGGAGGTGCATAGCAATGTATTATGCGTGGTGGAGAATCATGGTAGTGCTTAGCAAGATAGTAGGCAAGGTGGTGCATCATGGAGAAGGGTGGTTGCTAGGTTAGGTTTTAGTTTAAAACTAGTTTAAGGTGTACGGGTTGTTTAGGGTTTTCGAGTTAGGATTTTGGTTTTTAGGACGAGTAGGGGCTGAGGAAGGAGGTAAAGAGAATTTTTAAATATAGTGCTTAGGAAAGTTTTAACTCAAGCCTAAAAGAAATGGTACAAAATGCTTAAGATTTTGGAGGGGAATAGAGCTATTAGAATGTGTGACATTGTTGGATTGTACTTTAAGCTTTAGAGAGTTGTACATTGATTTTGGAGGGAAAAGATATTCAAAAGTTATGCATTGTAACCTTGTACACATGCCTTAAAAGCTTGTACCTTTGTTTTGTATGTAAACATTACATATAGTTAGGGTTTTGGTTTAAATGTTAACGTATAAGGTTCGTTATAAAAACGTTATAAATGGTACGTTAAATAGATAACGTATGGTGATTAAAACATATTGCTTGACACATTATAACGTTTACTTGACCCCAACCTTAAAAGAAATCTCGTCCCGAGATTTAGTTGGATGATGGAGTAATGTTTGGGAATAGATGTGGATATTTGGCACGAATTTGATCTTCGTGTTCCCACGTAAATTCTGGTCCTCTTTTAGAGTTCCATCTTACTTTGACTATAGGGATACGACTTTGTCTCAGTTGCTTGACTTCTCGATCCATAATTTCTATTGGTTCTTCCATAAAATTGAGTTTGTCATCGAGCCGAAGCTCTTTCATTGGAATGATGAGGGATTCGTCAGATAGGCATTTCTTTAAATTAGAAATGTGGAAAGTATTATGGACATTCAGGAAGCTCAAGTTTGTATGCCACTGGGCCGACCCTTTCAAGGATCTTAAATGGTCCAATGTACCGGGGGTTAAGCTTTCCTCGGTTTCCGAATCGGATGACACCTTTTCGTGGTGACACTTTCAATAGAACACGATCTCTAACTTGGAATTCCAAAGGCTTTCACCTTACATTGGCATAACTCCTTTGTCGGTCTCTTACAGCTTGCAAGCATTATTGGATTTGAACTATCTTTTCGATGGTTTCATGGATTATCTCTGGTCCTGTGAGTTGAACATCTCCAACTTCGACCCAACAGATATGTGATCGGCACTTTCGACCATAAAGTGCCTCAAATGGTGTTGCCTTAATACTGGCATGGTAACTGTTATTGTAAGAAAATTCTACCAGTGGTAAGTGTCTCTCCCATCCTTTTCTAAAATCTATGACATAGGCTCGAAGCATGTCTTCGAGTGTTTGAATGGTTCTCTTACTTTGTTCGTCAGTCTCGGGATGATATGTTGTACTCATGTCTAATTGAGTACCCAAAGCATTCTGCATTGATTGCTAGAACCTGGATGTGAAATGACTGTCACGATCCGAGATAATGGATATCGTCACTCCATGTCGTGAGACTATCTCCTTTATATACAACCTTATAAGGGTTTCCATACTATCTGTAGCTTTGGTGGGGATGAAATGTGCTGATTTGGTAAGGCGGTCTACAATGACCCAAATTGTGTCATGTTCGCTTGATGTTTTGGGTAGTTTTGTAACGAATTCCATCGTTATTCTTTCCCATTTCCATGTAGGAATCTCTGGTTGTATTAGTAAGCCAGATGGCTTCTGACATTCTGCTTTAACTCTAGAGCATGTTAAACACTTACCAACATACTCAGCGATGATTGCCTTCATTTTAGGCCACCAATATAGTTTCTTTAGATCCTGATACATCTTGTCAGAACCTGGGTGGATGGAATACTTTGATTTATGGGATTCATGCATGATTAAGTCCTTAAAATTACCAAAAAGTGGTAACCAACTTTGATTCTTAATACATCGGGTTCCATCAGGACGTACTTCAAATGCTTTATCCATTCCTCGTAAATTCTCAGCTTCAATGTTTTCTTCTTTGATTGCCTCGATTTGGGCTTCGAGGATTTGTGATGGTAATTTTGGGTGAAGGGTCATGACTAATGCTATAACTCGGAGTGGTTTGATTTGTTCCTTCCGGCTTAAGGCATCTGCTACAACATTTGCCTTTCCAGGATGGTAGCGAATCTCACAATCGTAATCTGCGAGCAATTCTAGCCAACAACGTTGTCTCATGTTCAACTCTTTCTGATCAAGGATATGTTGAAGACTTTTATGATCAGTAAACATAGTACACTTTGTGCCATACAGATAGTGTCTTCAAATTTTAAGAGCGAATACTACTGCTCCCAATTCAAGGTCGTGTGTGGTATAGTTCTCTTCATGAGGCTTGAGTTGTCAGGATGCATATGCAATCACTTTCTCTCTTTGCATTAACACCGCTCCCAGACCTTGATATGATGCATCACAGTAAATGACAAAGTCATCATTTCCTTCTGGTAATGTTAAGATTGGAGCTTCACACAATTTTTTGTTTTAGCAGTTGGAAGGCTGACTCTTGGTTTTCTCCCCAGATATACTTCTTGTTTTTCTAGGTTAATTCAGTCAAAGACTTTGCAATCTTCGAAAAATATTTGATAAATCTCTGATAGTAGCCGGCGAGTCCTTAGAATTGGCGTATTTCTATAGGTGTAGTAGGAGACGCCCAATTCTTAACTTCTTCAATCTTGGCGGGGTCAACGTGAATTCCTTGACTGTCAATCACGAGCCTGAGAAATTGCACGATACTGATCTAAAAATCACATTTGGAGAACTTGGCATATAATTTATCCTTTTTGAGTAATTCCAAGATTATTCTTAGGTGATTTGCGTGTTCTTTTTTGTTACGGGAGTAGATAAGAATATCATCGATGAATACTATCACAAATTTATCCAAGTATGGTTTACATACACGGTTCATGAGATCCATGAACAAGTAGTCTTGGGAATATCTTTGTCCCAGACTCTCAGTTGGTGATAGCCTGATCTTAAGTCAATCTTTGAGTAAGTACTCGAACCTTGAAGTTGGTCGAATAAATCATCAATCCTGGGTAATGGGTAACGATTCTTTATGGTGAGTTTATTCAGCTCTCGGTAATCGATACACATTCTGAAAGATCCATCTTTCTTTTTAACAAATAAGACAGGAGCTCCCCAGGGGGAAGTACTTGGTCGGATAAAACTTCGGTCTGTTAACTCTTGTAGTTGGTTAGATAATTCTTGCATTTCCGAAGGAGCTAATCTGTATGGTGCTCGGGCCACTAGTACCGCTCCTGGAATTAAATCTATTTGAAATTCTACATGGCGAACTGGAGGAAGGCTGGGTAGATGTTCAGGAAAAAGTTTCAGAAATTCTTTGACTACCGGTATATCTTCTAGTTGTTTTTTGTCTGACTTCTTCTCCATTAATTAGGCTACGAAAACTTGATATCCCCTGGATATATATCTTTTAGTTTTAATACAGGATATGAGGCTTAGTCGGGTTTTACTTCGATCACCTCGGATGATCAAAGTTTCACTGTCGATTGGGATGTAGACGACCTTCTCGTCACAGATGATTCTAGCATGATACTTGGATAACCAATCCATACCAATGACGACGTCAAAACTACCAAGTTTAATCGGCATAAGTTCGATTTCAAAAGGTTGGTTTAGTAAGATTAGAGTGCAACCCTGGATAACGGTATTAGTGCCTACTAGGTTTCCATTGGCCATTTCAATGTCATAAGTGGTATTTAGTGTAATTGGTAGGATATTAATCCTAGAAGCAAGAGATATGGATACGAAACTTTTATCGGCTCCTGAATCAAATAATACTCTAGCTAGATGTTGGTTTAAAAGGAACATACCCGTGACTATGTTCGGGTCTTGGTGAGAGTTCTTGTCCCTCAGCAAGTATGCTCTTCCATGGGCATTGTTGTTTGCTCTTAAGAACTGACTTTTGTAGTGCCCTTTCTCTCCGCAGGCATGACAAATTACGAATACTGGTTGTAAGTTACTTCTAGTGGCTGGCCCTTTGTTTCTGCAGTTCCTGGTCAGATGACCCACCTTGTTGCAAGTCTGACACTTGACAATGCAAGGTCTTGTGTGATGAAGGGTGCATTTCTTACATAGGGGAATGCTTCCATCATACCTATTGTTTTCAGTTGGGGTGACAGCATAAGCCTTGACGGTTTCTTGCCTTCTATTCTGTTGTTGTTGGTGATCATTGTTGTAGTTGCTATTGTTGTTACGGTTATTCTGGTAGTTGTTGTTGTTGGTGAAGGTTCTTCTATCATCAAACTTTCATTTGTGATCATTGGTTCCTTGCATAGAATTGTGCTTTGTTACTTGATCCATTAACCTCTGGGTTATGGTAATGGCTTCCTCCAAAGTTTGCTTTTGAGCGAGGGAACGTTTTCCTTCAATACTTGTGGGTAATACTCCCGATGGAGACTTCATGAGTTTCTCAGTATTGGCACCATTGTCTTAGTTAAAAACCGCCAATTTCTAGGAATCTTTAATGTACGTCTTGAGATCATTCCCTTTTACGTCAGTAGATTGTAAAATTCTCTTCCATTTTTTTGATCTTAGTTCTAGGGATATAATATTCTTTATTAAGAGCTGCATAAATTCGGACCAGGTGATCTTGTAGGCTTCCTCTATTCTAATAGGCTGGGCGAATGAATTCCACCAGGACAAAGCTTCTTCAGTTAGAGTACCAGTAGTAAATTTCACTTTGCAGTCCTCGGTACAGTTGCTACGAAGAAATACCGATTTAGTTCGTTTAAACCAGCATATGAGACCAACAGCGCCTTCCGTACCTTTGAAATTGAAAGGTTGGCAGCTCATAAACTCTTTGTAGCTACATTTTCTTGCTACAGGAGTTTCTCTTGGTCTGGTGTTCCTATTGGTATTGTCAGTATTTGCCATGGTAGCAGCTTGTGCTTCTAGAGCTACAGAAACACTATAAGCAACTATTTTATTGATGGCGACCTGAGTCATGGCTGGTGCTGCAGATGTTGATGTCCTTTTGGGAGCCATTCTATCAACATTTACAAGAAAACACAAAATAAGAATTCATACAATGATATAGTCATATCATAAGTCATTGTTAAAAATTTTCATACATAGTGATACTAAAATCATTTGACATAGATACTTATTTGATACAAGTTCTAACAAAGAAATATACATTCTTTGATATTACATTGTAGAATATAACGGAAAATTTTAGAATCTAAGACTTCCAGAGATGAACACTCTAACAAGCATCTGACTCATTAGGTTTCTCGAGGACTGGTTCACTTTCCAGTGGTCGTGGTATGATCCATAATGAGTTATCTAACTCTGCAAAGATAGACTCATCAAAAGGATAGTCTGGTGGTGGTGTAGTTAACCTAATCGGTGATGAAGATCCAATTGACGAAGATGGAGATAATGGTATAGGTGATTCAATAAGAGGTTCAATGTCTCTAGGTGGTGTAGGTGGGATCATATGCTCAATGTCTTGATTAATAATCATATCCGGATACAAAGGTTCAAGAAAACCTGGTGGTAAGAGAGCTATAGTAACCTAGATACATAAAGATACGATACATTAATAACCTTAACACAGGGTATATGATAGACAACCACGACATTCATAAATCTGTATCATGAAACAGCGAGGTATAATGGATCACAACTTCATTATGTCATAAACAACTTGGCTACATATTTTACATAATTAAAATTTGACAAGTGTCATTATTTATGCCACACATCCCGTGGTTGGATTCTAAAC
>BQNB010212181.1:0-10148 GCA_026074375.1 Tanacetum coccineum
AGTGATACTCAAGTAATCACAGTGAAGATGGAAATCCTGCTTGAGCCAACATCAAACAAGCTCATGGTAGGTGACTTATGTGATTCTATACGAATTAAGCTTGTGACAACTGGAAAGAAACGATGGTGCAATTCTATATGAATCAAACTTGTTCCAGGAAATGAATTGACGGTTGATGATGAATTATGGAAATGATTAACACTATCGATGTGTCACAAAAAAACACTTTAGCAAGTGACACGTCGATTGATTTTCAAATCGATTTTTCTATTTCAATCAGTGAGACTTCGTCTTGCTGGTTCACTCATACCATGTTGTCTGATTTGAGACGCTCCGGTAATGAGAACGGCTAGTGCAGCTGCGAAACCCTGTCAAGGAGATTCTTCAGAATTCTACCTGATCACAAGCAGTATTTATACTGATCAATAGGGAACCGTAGTTATTGCAACCGTATTTGATGAAGTGACAAAGACACTCTCGTCCATATCTGTTGATTATTACTAAACTAAACCTGCAGGTACTCCCGACGATTAGTGCAGCTGATCCCTGACGAGTCATGATTCATAGCCACATGCTCATACCCGACCGACAAATATAAAGACATCATGAAAGCTCAAGTACATGTTTCAAGACTTTCGCTACTCTGATACCGTACATCCTACTTGAAACGACGAAGTGTTAAAGTCAACGAACCTCAAGAAAGATGGATTATTAAAGCTTTTCAAGTTAAAATATCAAGAAAGGTATGAGCATGTCGGTCCAAAAGTCAAAAGTTCACAAGATGGCAAAGTTTACAAGATGGCGAAAAGAGATTATGCTTGGTTGATGATCTCAATATGCTCAAGATCACATATTCACATTCAATTCAAGCTAAAGGAACAAGCTCAAGCCTAAAGTCAATGATCACTACTCCATATTCACAAGAAAATGAAGAAAAAAAAAGAAGTCTGCGAGTACAAGAACGAAGACCTTCATAGTATGCTAGGCTTAAGTTGTTATAAAATGGAGTGACCTCCCTTAGGGGGAGATTGTTAGGAATACGAAAATCCTAGGAAAGTATCGGTCACTCCATAGATAACTGTCATTAGCTCGTTAAGTATTATTTGGAACCTTAATAGGCCAAGTTAGGAAAAGCCCATGGAATGCCCATGTAAAGCCTATCCATGTCCGGCCATATTGAGGTATTTATACGCCTCTCCATGCTTTGGAGAGGTGGTTGGTTGTTCATTATTTTCACACACTTAATGCATTTTTCTTTTATGTTTACTTTCTCTCTCTAAAATGTTCATCCAACCACTCTCTCTCTAAAACTACCTCTCTTTCCCTCATCAAGTATGTTATTAGATATTCTTCAAAACGGGTTGTGCTCAATCCATTTCTAATCTGAATCTCGTATGTTTCTTGTTTTCTACTTTGCTTTATGAACACCATAGCCATGAGAGGCTAAACCTGTCATGACTACTCGTGATGTTAATATAATAAATAAGTATTTTGGTATTATTACGATCTTGTTAATCTTAAGCTTGTGTTGAAATCCTATCGTGTCTCATCTTGTTAACTTTATTCATCAACTTTGATTATATACGCATAACGATATAGGTCGAAAGACCCGTTGTGTGCAATATGGTTTTAAAGATTTGTCTATGGTCTTTATCGTTTGGTTGGAGAAATCCGCTTATGCTAATTGATAAACAAAATAGATTTGATATAGTAGTAACTTGATTATTTGAGTGACACATCTAATTGAATTAACTAATATAAGTCTTAAGTTCAAACAGGTTCATTTTTGATAACGTTTTTTGACGAGAAAATCTTTTTATAAGTTAAGTCCTAAAATCTAAGATCGTGATCATTACCATTACTTAAGCATTATATGAAACTATCCGAGTAGTCATACTCCTTTATTATTGAAATCTTCATCAATCATATCTCATTTGGAAAAAGTTGTTAAAATTTGTCTTACAACTTGTGATTACACGAACAAAATCAAATCCCTGTAGAGGACCTGGTCTTACCTAAAATATTTTACTACATACATGGGTTATACTTTACCCGTGTGTTTCTATTTAATAATCGGTAATTCCAGTCTTATAAATTTAAAACTTTCGAAACACATCATTTGCCTTCATCTCTTACTCACTCAAGCTTAACCGATATCTAGTGTGTGATTCAATATTGATTTGACCTAACAAACAAAAGTATGATAAAAGTTAAATAAAAGTGAGAGAGTTTATACTGTGACTTTATTATATAGCAACTAAATAGTTATGCCCATGACTTCGTGCACATAATTAATCCGGGAAAAAAAATAGGAAATGCTAATGTTAATATATAAGGACTTCACTAATTTATTTAAAAAAACCTTGCTAAAATAATGGGCAACAACTATGTTCGTGTAAGATCACATCAACTACATAGCTTGGTTTAGATCACCCATGTTTGCTATCCAACCAACATATGTAAACTGTTAAAGAACAACAATACAAAGCTGTTAAAAACAACATATGAAAGTTGTTAAAGAACATCATACAAAGCTGTTAAAAAAAGCTATAAATTTTGTGTCCAAACACCCCTTTTCTTTGAAGTCCAAACAACATATAAAAACTATTAAAAAAGCATACAAAGCTGTTAGAAACAACATAAAAAGCTGTTAAATAACAACATTCAAAGTTGTAAAATCTGTGTCCAAACACCCTTTTTCTCTGCTACCCAAACAACATATAAATGGTGTAAAATTAGCATTTAAAAGCTGTGCAAATCAGCATTTAAAAGCTGCAAAAATCAGCATATATAAGGTGTAAAAAGCAGCATATAAACTTGTAACAAAATCATTTTTTGAAACTATCCGAGAACCAAACTCAAAATAGTGTTATCAGTTCGATCTCGTGTCTTTGACTAACTTAAACACACCCTCATTTACCCTCATCTCATATAAAGCTACAAAAAAATATTTTAGCTACTTTGTTATAATCCAAGTTTCCTAATATCAGAAATTGAGACAACATAGTGGAAAAAAAAACATCATAATTCATATCAACGTAATGCAAATGTTTACTACATTAGCTCGAATTATCATTTATTGTTATGAAATTATATGATAGCGGAATAAGGGGGATGGGGGTCTATAGTGGTGAAGGGAAGGGGGTAGTGTAGGTGTTAGGGGAGGGTTTAAAGGCAGGGGGTGGGGGGGGCATGAAGAAGGACGTGGGGCAGCAGTATATGTGGATGTGGAGTGGACTCAGTCGGGGATATTTTAGGGGCCGCAATCAACTATGTGAAACAACTCAGACAGCAGATTTCCACTCAACAAAGCTGATAACTTAGGGGGTGTTTGTGATTTGTGACCTACACTTAGCATTAAATTGTGGCTATGGCTTATTTTCTAAAAAAGTCAAAACTATTTTTCAGAAAGGTATAAATGATAGACAATGATCCCATTGTTGTTCGTATGCCAATTCGAAGATATGAAAGGTGATTAAACTAAACATTTAGGATGCATAAGTAAGGAAAAAATACAGCATCACATTTGCATAAAAATTAAAACATACAAATAAAACTCAAAAAAGCTGGCACGTACTTACACTTGCACACAATTTATTTGGGGAGTGGTATAAACCTCTTAAAATTGGTTTATAATCTAATAAGTAAAAAGAAATCCCAAACAAGAAGCGAGTTTCAAATGAGCAATCCAAGAACAACCCCTGTAGGATAGCTTAAAAAGCGCTCCAGAAAAGCTCAAAATTTCTTTTTAAAGCTTTCCTCAAAGCACATTTCGAAAGCTAAATCTGTTAACACAAAGATTCTAAACCTTGAACCCTTTTTTATTTCCAACAATAAATCTTAACAGTTAGAAGAAAATCAAACCATTTTAGAAACTTTAAAATCTGAGTACCCACATATACATAATACGAACAACAACCGATACGTAAAAGAATTGCAGCATAATGACTCTTCCAAACACTACAATGACCGTTTATTTGGTAATAAGCTAATCCAAACACCCCTAAGAATTTACTCAAAGGCCAATATAACAACTTCACTTCTAAATGAATTGAATTAAAAAGAATTGGATTACTATTTTAATAATATATTTTGTTTAAAGTGTTCATCATACCAGAAAGAACAAAAGAATATACCAAAATTCACATGTTCTGCCAAATTGACCATGATACTGTATAAATTTCAAGAAATACCTACACAAATCTTAGGTTTACTTATTTTATCTAGAAATTATTAAAAAGAATACCCTAACCCGTAAAAGGATCAATGCATCATGAGCTTGTCCATTGTATATAACTGCATCAAACGTGATAATACTATAGAATCATGAGC
This sequence comes from Tanacetum coccineum, assembly GCA_026074375.1. Taxonomy (NCBI): domain Eukaryota; kingdom Viridiplantae; phylum Streptophyta; class Magnoliopsida; order Asterales; family Asteraceae; genus Tanacetum; species Tanacetum coccineum. The sequence goes on from BQNB010212181.1 coordinate 4,333, forward strand.
TTAATTCACGGGTGAAAATTATTTTCAGACATCCATGGGTGGCCTGTATAAAGAAAGTAAAGGATCCAAATTAGTAAAAAAAACCATTATTTTCAATTAGCAAGGCTTTTAATACAATGTTTACTTACAAAAAGGAAGGAAGTTCATGGGTGGTAAGCCTTTTCTTTAGATTTGTATCTGACAAAATATGATCATTTCAGTTTCTGTAGATAACAATACATGCCGAAAAAAATCATTTAACACCATACGATTCTGCTGAATAAGGATCGTCTAACATGATTAATCTAAAATTGATTTCAAGTCAATTATAATCAAACTTGCCCTTTATAAGGTAAAAAATACTTACTAGTGACTACTTGAGAGCCTTCCAAACTTCTTATTCATTTACTATAGACTTTTTTCCCCAAATATTTTTTAGGATTTTGATACAATAATGATTTAATTGAACTTAATCAAAGCAAATATATTAAATTTCAACATACTAAATTGAATATGCACACAAATAAGAGATAATTATCGATTTGAAGACTTAAATGGCATCAAAGCAAATATATTGAATTTCAACAGATAAAATAACATGTCATGTAAACTGTTAAATAATATATGGATAAAAAATCAATTGATGTTATTTGTGGATAGTGGTACCTGGTGTTACGTTGGTCGAGGAGTTACGGTGGAAATCGCACTCGTCGCTGCTACTCATTGAAATGGTTGTTTGTATATTTGTTTTTGAATGGTGTTAGAGAGAGATTGGTTTAAATTGGTGTTAAAAGAGATTGGGATTGTAAATGATTGAATGATTTTTGAAAGGTTTTTATGATATTAAATCATCCAATGAAACTAATTGATTTGAATCCTATAAAGGAAGATTCATTCAAAGAGCAAGAGATGAAACCGTATTGTTTACTGAATAAAAGGTGATGTATTGGGTGTTTCTACATTAGTGGTTAATCATGACATGACACATCACTGAATTTAATGTTTTTTTAATGATTGTGCTTCAAAGGATTGATACAAAAGCTTATTAACACATTACAATAAATCACAAAAACGAAACAGTTATTTGACTTTTTTTGAATATGTCAAACCGTTTATATTACTGTATAACATTTTCTTTTAATTTTTTTTTTCTTTTAGAGTTTTAATTTAATTGATGCATTAGTGGTTGTACATAAGTAATGTAAATAAGGAATTCCACATCAAAAAATTTTAATGCGGTAATTAATTGGTGAGCTTTAAGGACTTGTAAAAAAACTTATTTTATTACTTTATCCGTCAAACTTTTATTATCTTTATTTGACTTATTAAAAATCAATATTATTTCAACATTTTTTTTTTTTTTTTTTTTTGTTTGTTTTTTTTTTTTTTTTTTTTTTTTTTATGGATATATTAATAATGCTTTGTTTGTGAGGTATATGAATAATTTATGAAAAATAACCAACAAAATATATTTAAAAACCAATTCATTCATATATTTTGCATCAAGTATCATATGATACGAACAAAAATATTAAAGATCAAATTTGCAAAAAATAGACTTCAAAAAGTCAAATGAGTACAATAAAATTCGGACAGAGGGAGTACATACTATATACTACATATAAAGCAACCTCCATATGTCTTCATTGATTGCAATTTTTTTAAGTAATACAAATTCTTATGATGTTGTACAACATTTTATACAAATAATAAAATTCTGTCACACATCTCTCTCTTCATTCAATGCAAAAAATTAAGTATTACAAGGATTGATGCACATTGTACAATCTTTAATGCAAACAACAAAGAGTTGAAATTCAATAATACAAACATTAATGCAATGTGTACAATTAATCAATTCACAACACATACTTATTGATAACACATTTAATGTTATTCTTAAAACACCCATTACTAATTAATGTAATTTTTAAAACATCCCTAAAATGAAAAGTACATGTTATTATACACATTATACAAACTAATAAAAACAGCACAAAGCATTAAAATGCACTTTATATGGTTAATATAATTATAGTTTTTGAAAGCCGGACTGGGCCAACGGGTTCAACCGAGAACATGAGTGGTCACCGTTCGCTATCAAAAAAAGCCGATTTGGAAACAACCGAGATAACCGGTTTAGAACCAATAAAATAGGTGAACCGGGCCTGATCGGGGTTATTTTCCTTTTGTTTTTCTTCGATTAATCACAAGGTACCCGTCGCCGCAACACGCGAGTACCCTGCTATCTTATCTTATCTTAACTACATATAAAACATGACAGCCTTCTATTTTTAGTAATATTAAATTTTCAACTTACACATGTTTATGCATAATGTACAACCTATGCAAACATAATTTGAAATCGCCGCAACACGCGGGTACCCTACTATCTTATCTTATCTTAACTACATATAAAATATGATAGCCTTCTATTTTTAGTAATATTGAATTTTCCACTTACATATGTTTATGCATAATGTACAACCCATACAAACATAATTAAAACTTGACAATTAAAACATAATTAATACACCCATTACATAAATATTTGAAAATAAAAATAATTTATTCATAATTAATACATGATTATTACACATCATTACTTAAAAATACAATCATATATTCACATTGAACAACAATTAAAAGCATATATCTACAAAAACGTACATATGATGTCTCTCTAAAATAATGGTGCATACAATTTTGAAAACCGAACCGGACCGGACCAACGGGTTCAACCGGGAACCGAAGTCACCACCGGTTCGGCTAGCCAATAAAAGTCGGCCGAAACGTACCGAAGAGGACCCGTCGGAACCGATAAAAACGGGTGAACCAGGCCTCACCGGAATCAAATTCTTTTTCTTTCTCCGGTTAATCATCACATGGTACAGCTTATTTTAGTTGGATTGAGTGGCTTAAAAACCCTCACCTTGTCACTTTGTAATCTTCTAGCTCCTTGCTAGTTTTTTATCTCTCAATAAAATTCGCCGTTAAAAAAAAGTACGTAAACTAAAAATAAGACGTAAACACAAAAGACGTAAAGTAAACTAGTTTTGTGGTTGATATAAAGCTATGATTCGTGCTTTTTGCGCGTTGATGATAGCTGCGTCTACTGGATCCATCCCGTGTGTGTCGATTTGTAGGATTTTGAAGTCCTCGACTACCTTTTGAGAATTGATTAAATCAACTCTCGCCGCCGTCTCGCGGTTCATACGCTCTATCTTTGTCGCACGGTCTAACTCGTATTGGTGTTAAGCACATCTTGAAACATTGCCAGGTTTGAACCGGAACTAGCGGAAGAGTTTGTAGTTAGTTGACTCTTAGCAATTCTTTATTTGTCGGGTGGACGCGACAACTCGTCGTCTCCAAAGAGCTCGGATTCCTCATCGGTAACCCGTCCTCGGTTTCGTCTTGCATTTTTCGAATCGAGATTTTTCCACTTGTGCTTGTCTTTCAAAAATAACCAAACGCTCTTGTACTTAAATTCCGTACCTGCGACAGTTTTATACAATATTTCAACCCTTGTCATCCAATCATCGTTATCCCTGCTCATAACATTCATTTCGTATACCAACGAATTAAACATTTCGACCTCTCGATTCATTTGAGTCCATTTTCCCGTCAACATGTTCTTTGTACGAACCAGGAATTTGTTACTCTTTGTTTGTTCATTGTATTGGTCGAGAACTTTGTACCAAAACGTTTCATTTTTTTGTTCCGAACCGATGTTTGGATCCTCATATATATGTATGTAACATTCCGCCAAAAGTAACTCCTCGTCTTCGGTCCAAAAGTTACGAATATCGGCTCCGTCGGCTCTCGTTTCACGGGCTACCTTAGCCATTTTCTTGATACATTTTCCCTTTAATTTGGTCGACGTCGAGGTCGTGTTGGCTTCTTCTTCTTGTGGTTCTTGGGATTGTTGGTCAGATTGTTATTGGGAAGAAGCGGCTTGGTTTAGATGTTGTTGAGAAATTTGGGTATGTTGGAATTGTTGTTGAAGTTGCCATTGTTAAAATGTCATTTGTTGATCGGGATTAATATATGGGTTATAGCTGGCATAGTGAGTAGGCATTTACGTGTATGAAAGTTGAGTGGAGGAGGTGGAATATGCGGATGAAGTCGTGTTGGGATTAGTCGAAAAAGACGAGCCCATAATTTGGTTTTATGGGTCGTTGAGCATACCGGTTATCCATTGTTGGTTGTAATTCATTTTGTGAGAAAATATTAAGTGAAGTAGAAAATATTGTGTTGTTATATTGGAAGAGAGTGTAAAATATGATAGAATAATAAGGTATTTATAGGATTTTTAAAATTTAAAAATACGAAGAGTAAATACACAAAAAATGGCTAGTTATCCCCCTACCGTTTTATAATAGTCGAAATATTCAAAAAAAGAATGAAAAATAAGCCACGGCGTGGGCTGGAGCTGTCGGCGCGAAAAGCCATGACGCGAGGCCCGGTGTGGTTGGCGTGAGCATTTTCTCGGTTGATGTCATGGCGCCAAGCAATGACGCCACCATACCCTCCTCTCTTAAGGGGGTGTTTCTTTCAGCTTATATAGCTAGTTTATGACTTATTTTGTTTGGGTTTATGTTTCATAAACTTACTTTTTGCGGCTTTTTTTTAAGCTGAAAAGCTTTAAAATAGGCCATTAAAAGTGAGCTTATAAAACATAAGCTAAAAATCAAATAATTTTTTTTTAATTTTGATCAAATTGATTTAATTTTGACTTTTTATTGACCAATAAGATCGCACGATTTTGCTTACGTGGCATAATCAAGCGTTCTGATTTGTCCAAATTTTTTTCTTCATAAAATTCAATTTGATAGAAAATTCTAAAATGATGTAATTCTTTTTATTATATACTCCCTCCGTCCCTAAATAAGTGTCCACTATTGACTTTTAAAGTCATTCTTTTGCAACTTTGACCTTAACTATTTTTTTTTGTGTTATATAATATTTGATGCAAAATATATGAATGGATTGAGTTTTACATGTATTTTCATTGATATAATTTTTATTAAGTATTTGTATAACACAATCAAAATAATTTAAAGTCAAAGTTGATGGAAAAAGACTTTAAAAGTCAACAGTGAACACTTATTTAGTGACGGAGGGAGTAAAAGATTATGTAATTTACTATCTTCGGCATAAAATAAGTGTCTAGTTTAACTTTTCAGAGTCAAACTGGTTCAATTTTCATCTTAACTATTTTTGTGTATGTTATATAATATTTGATGCAAAGTATATGAATAAATTAGGTTTTAAGTGTGTCCTCATTGGTATAATTTTCTTCAAGTGTTATATAACAAAAAAATATATATTTAAGATCAAAGTTGAATCAGTTTGATACTTTTTTTTTCTAACGCTCGTCGTTGTGGACTTGTGGAGCGTGAGCAAGGTTCACCGCATGTTGTATGACTTGTGGGTGGGTTGTGATATGTACTTGATAGTGCAAGAAACCAAGAGTCAAATCATTGTTTACCTAATGGTGTGGCTGACTAAGCAAGGGCATAATGTGTAACACTTGATCGATAATCATTTGAGAGAAAAATACATTACGTGGTGTTGGTGATTTGAGGCGTTTTGTCCGATAACAACATGAGAGAGAGGCACATTATGTGATGTTTGGTGTGGCCCCGATCAAGCTATTTATCAAGTGAAGTGACGTGAGTTGGAAGAAGAGCATAATGTGTGATGTGCGGTAATTTAGTGGGTCAATATCATTGTCGATAAAAACGTAAGAACTACCATTTGCTATGCTCCAGTTCCATAATATGGGTCTATCATGGCAGTAAATTAATGCTTTAAAATCATTGAACCTGTTTATT
>BQNB010212184.1:0-10148 GCA_026074375.1 Tanacetum coccineum
AGTTACGCATCTTCTCATTACATTGTCTGGACATAATCTAAATGCGTATGGTTCATCCTAAAAATAGTTCCTTACTTAAGAGAAGAATTGTTTTCTCCTTTCTGGTGTCCAATTTGGAGGTACAACTTTTCCGACAATGTAGTTTACATAATCCACATACCATGGCTCATCGTCATCAAACTTAGCCTTTAATATCATGAAATGCTCATCGAGAAATTTATTAGTATTTCTTCCTCGGCTAATTCTCGAGTCTCGACAGGTGATCAATGCCAAGTTTTCTGCCCTTTTTCTATCTTTTATTTCGATATTGAATCCTTGCAGAAGTAGAACCCATCTGATAAGCCTTGGTTTGGCATCCTGTTTACTGAACAAATACTTCAAAGCATAATGATCAGTGTAGACTACAGTTTTTGATAAAAAAGATAGGGGCAAAATTTATGAAAAGAGAAAACAACTGCAAGAAATTCTTTTTTAGTAGTGGTATAATGTGCTTGGACGTCGTTCAGGATTTTTCTAGCATAATAGATAGGTTTAAATTTCCCGTCTACTCTTTGTCCTAAGACTGCCCCTACTGCAAAATCATTGGCGTCGAGCATTAATTCAAAAGGCACATTCTAATCGAGAGATATTATAATAGGCGAGGTGGTTAATTTTTCTTTTAATTTATTAAATGCTTTCTTACAACCTTCAGAAAAATCAAATTTTGCGTCTTTCATTAAAAGTTGGGTCATTGGTTTAGAAATCATGGAAAAATCTTTTATGAATCTACGATAAAATCCAGTGTGTCCCAAGAAACTTCTAACACCCTTCACATTTGTGGGATAGGGTAATTTGGCTATCACATCGATTTTAGCTTTATCAACTTTGACTCCCTTCCCAGATATTTTGTGTCCCAAAACAATACCTTCCTTTACCATAAAATGGCATTTTTCCCAATTTAGCACAAGGTTGGTTTCTTCACACCTAGCGAGCATTTTATCTAAATTATCAAGACATCGGTCAAAAGAATTACCGAATACCGATAAATCATCCATGAAGACTTCCATAAAGTCTTCCACCATGTCATGGAATATTTCCGTCATGCATCTTTGAAAAGTTGCTGGAGCGTTGCATAATCCAAACGGCATCCTCCTGTAAGCAAAAGTTCCATAAGGACAAGTAACTGTTTTCTTCTCTTGATCTTCTGGTGTGATTGGAATTTGGAAGAACCCTAAAAAAACCATTAAGAAAAAAATAATACTCATTTCCAGATAAACGTTCTAACATTTAATCAATAAAAAGGAGAGGAAAATGATCCTTTCGTGTCGCGTCATTTAGTTTATGATAGTCGATGCACACACGCCATCCTGTAACTGTGTGAGACGGTATTAATTTGTTGTTGTCATTCAAGACCATAGTCATTCCACCTTTCTTTGGTACGACGTGAATAGGGCTTACCCATGGACTATCCAAGATCGGATAATTTAATCCTGAATCAAGTAACTTAACGATTTCATTTTTAACCATGTCTTGGACTTTTAGATTTAAACGTCACTGGGGTTGGATAGCAGGCTTGAAGCTTTCATCCTTTCCTCCATTAAGATCTTGTGTGTGCAAAATGACAGACTTATCCCTTTTATGTCTGACATCTTCCAAGCTATTGCTCCCTTGCATTTTTCCAATACCTACAAAAGTGAGATTTTATCTTTTCTTGTTAATTTAGATGAGAGAACTACTAGGACATGATTCATCTCCCTTCAAGTATATGCGTATTCTAAGTGGGAGGTGATAGGTCCTTCAAACACTGGGACTTTTTTTTGTTGATTTAGTGTGGCAATGCTGAATAGAGGGGTTCATTTTGGCTTAGTCTGTCCTCTTTGTTCCCCTCTGTATATGGTAATATTTTTTTCTTCATCGATACGCCGTATAGGTGTCCAGGATTCGACAATGTCATTAGCCTTACCATAGTTTTTTGAATTAGATAGATCGATGCTCTCCTCTAAGTTATTGACCAGAAACGAGTCTAATTGGTCATCTTCTAATAACTCCTGGGTTTTTGAATGTATAGTGGTGTCCAAGAAATCAATCCCATAGCATTCATCATCATCGGTAGGAGGTCTTCTTGTCGATTGGATCTATATGAAGATTGCCCTATTCGTTTACCACCTTTAGGGTTTATCTTTTGTTAAATACATATTATCATCGCTGGTGCAGGTTGCTTAGTTCGGTTCTTCCTAAGATTATTCGGAATTCGTAGAGTCTTAAAGCCATATCTAGATAACAAAATCAATAGGGAGGATGAATTTATCAATCTTGATAAGTACGTTTTCTGCTATTCCTCGTGGATACTGAATGGATCTATCTGCTAGTTCTAAGCTCATTCTCGTAGGTTTGGGTTCCCCAAGGCCTAACTTCTCATACATCGTGTAAGGCATTAAGCTTATACTAGCTCCTAAGTCTGCTAAAGCATTATTGATATGTAAATGACCAATATCGCAAGGAATAGTGAAACTTCCAGGGTCTTTTTCCTTGGATGGGAGTTTGTTTAGCAATACTGCTGAGCATCTCTTGTTCATTGTTACTGTGACTGCTTTCCTATAATCCTGATTTTTGTTTGATAGTAGGACCTTGCTGGAATTTTGGCGTATTTTGACATTTGGGAAAGGGCATTCGTAAATGGAATGTTTATGTGAAGTTGTTTCAGGTTTTCTAGGAACTTCTGTTGTTGGGCTTCTTCCTTTTCTTTCTTTAACCTGTGGGGAAAAGGAATTGACTGTGTTGATGGCTGGATAGTTTGTTCTTTTGTCTCTTGAGGTTTGGTTTCTACGAGGACTTCATTTGTTTACGGGTTTTATCTGATGAGGTATTGGAGTGTTCTTTGGTTTTGACCATTGTTTGTATCGCAACTAATTTCAGTTGTTGTCTTTCCTCCTCTGGTAATCACACCTTTTACTTCATAATTTGATGATTTGGAATTGTTAATTTCTTTTGACAACCCATATACCTCGAATTCAAGCTCGCTCAGCGAATTGTTTCTCTCTTTTAGTAGGAGTTCGTTGGTTGTTTTGAATTCTCTAATGAATGCCCCTATTTCCTCGTGCTCTCGTCTTCCTTTATCGATAAACTTTTATAACATTTCTTCCATTGTTAGTTTCCTTGGCGGGTAGGAGAACTAGAAAGGGTGGAATCCAAATGATGTTCCTGACATAAAAGACATGATTCAAAGTAAAGTTGTTCCAGGAAATTTTTTAAGGATAATGACTTATGTTGTCAATACGCCGTATAGGATAATTAAATTAAAGACATGATTCAAGCTCGCTCACATTTTCACTGTCAATACGTCGTAATCACACCTTTTACTTCATAATTTGATGATTTGGAATTGTTAATTGCTTTTGACAACCCGTATACCTCGAATTCAAGCTCGCTCAGCGAATTGTTTCTCTCTATTTTTGGTCGGCATGTTCGTTGGATGTTTTTGAATTCTCTCAATGGAATGACCCTATTTCCTATGCTCTCATCTTCCTTTATCGATAAACTTTTATAACATTTCTTCCATTGTTAGTTTCCTTGGCGGGTAGGAGAACTAGAAAGGGTGGAATCCAAATGATGTTCCTGACATAAAAGACATGATTCAAAGTAAAGTTGTTCCAGGAAATTTTTTAAGGATAATGACTTCTGCTGTCAATACGCCATACAGGTTTTGCCATATACGCCGTATACATAGTGAAGTCTATATACGTTGTATCTGATTAAGGTAAGATACGCCATATTCAACTGGTGAATACGCCGTATTAACATAACAGAATATAAATAATGCTTTAATTTAAACACACAATTAAATTAATTACAAACATAATTAAATTACACTAATTATAATTATCTAAATACTAATGGTCTAGGAATTACTAATAAAATCAAAGGTTTTTAAACTTTTTTCACTCCCCGAACAACAGCGCCAGAAGAAACTTGATGTTGGCTGTGTGTGAGGGTCATTTATTGTGTGTACAAAAGAGAGAGAGTATAGAGAGATAGAGAGAGAGAGAGCTCCGACTTATCCTAAAACAACACTTTAACGGGCAGTGTACTTGTAACCCTTGTCCTTTTTGTGTTCTGAATATTTCATTTATAGTCCTTTAACTATTTGACTTTTATCAGTTTATTCGGATGTTGTACCGTGTTGACGGTGATGATTTTATGAGAATTATGGTGAATTATGGTTTATTGTGATTAATAATCTCTTTTGGAAGGTATTATTGTGTTATTTGTATTCCAGGTGGTTTGACCCGTGAATTTTGAGAAATGCCGAAGAACGAGTCTGACACGTCCGTTAATGTCCAGATGAGTTTTGAAAAGGTTTAAAGTGGAAATATGTCGTGTAAATACTCTAGGTTAATGGAAAAGTATTTTTAAGGTGAATAAAAATGCTAATTAACTTTGGGGTAAATTTTACGGTTGAGTTTTACGAGTATTTAAGTGATCACCAAAACACGAAAAGAACAGACCAGACACCCCATTGGGATGCCATATAACGGTCAAGTAACTCAAAAGGGCAGATGGCTTTAAATTTTAGATATTGTGTTTAAAGGTGAACAAATATTTTCCTTCACTAGCTCTAATTATCCATTTCATTTATCAAAAAATAAAACACACAATTAAGTGTGTGTGCTTGTTGTCGTCCCGCCACCCCTACACCAATAAATAAACATCAATACAATTTTCTAACTTTGATCTGGGAACGCCCCACCCCCCCCCATACCCCCAACTCCCCCGCTCTACTTCTGGGTTGTTTACGAGTGTTTGGGTGTTCATTTAAACAACGTTTGGGTTGTCCGGTTCGTGTTGAAATATACATTTTTGAAGATTTTCTTGTAAGTTTTCAAATTTAAATTCCGTTTGTCCTTTTGGGTTTATTTTGATGCATAGATGTTAGCTGTACAAGTTGATCGTCATGAAAATTAATTTTTGGAAACGAAACGAATAAAAAGGGTTGTGTTTGGTTCGTGTGATAATAAAAAGGAAAAAGAGGGTTTTTGTAGTTTTGATGTTGTGGTCGTGATGGTTGAATAATATATGTTGCTATATAGCTTATTTTTTATAATAGCGTGTATAGCTTATTCGGGCTTAGTTTTAAGCTATTTCTTGGCTTATTTGGGCTTATATGCCAACGGAAAAATGTTTCCCAATCACTTGGAAGTGGATTTTGATTATTTTTGTGTTATGGCGTATGTTGTAAATTATTTTTGAGGCTTCTATGGTATATAACCTATGCGATACGTAGAATTATTAGCTTAGTTTTATAGCTTAATTTAACGTAATTTGAGCTTAATGGACTCCGACCCAAATAAGTCTATTTAGTCGTTGGCTTAATGGGTGGGCATATTGTGTTTCCGAATTATTTTCTAAATATTGGTATAAGCTTATGTATGTAAACGGACCTTGGTTTTGGACTTGGATTGTATTTTGGACTTATAAATATCTTAATGGATAATTTCAAAATATTTACAATATATACCCCTTGCATGGATTCGATTTGCAAAACAAGTCCAAAATTCATAATTTTGATATTTTTGAAATCCAATGGCTTATTAGAATAAGCTAAAATAAGTAGTTTTTATGAGCTTATAGCTTATGGAAAGGGCTTATGAGCTTAAAAACATAAAATGGGTGCGTTTGGTTTATAAAATTGAACCCGATGGGTTTAAAACTTTAGGATTAGTTTTAAAGCTTATAAAAATGTTAATGAAGCTTATTAGGATAGCTTATAATAACAGCTTATGGCTTTAGCTTATAGATTTTATGAAAATAAGCTTTTAGGGTTTCATGGTACGTTTGGTTTTAGGAAAAACCAAACCGAATGGGTTGTGGTTTAAAGCTTTTAACAAGAGCTTATATATGATCATAAGGAAGCTTATTAAAGTTTTAAAATAGAAATTTAGCTTATTGAACAAGATTTTGAGCTTACTTGAGCTTATATGGGTCGAACACCCTTGATGGCCAAGTTGTCTTGGTGTGGTGGCCAAGGGTGGTAGAGTAGTGACTTAGGAAAGCTATAGGATGATTAGGAAGAGCTAGAGAGTAGCTAAGAGAGGTGTAGAGAGTGTATGGGGTTCGGTTATTAAGGGTGGTGACAAGGTGGTATTTTTCTTGATGAGCAAGTATTGTAGCAAGCAAGGAGGCAAGGAGGTGAGTAAAGGTGATGGCATGGTGATGGTAGGGTGATATCTTGAGGTGCTTGGTTGGGTTAAAATGGGTTTAAAATGAAAATAAGGGTGTTAGGTTGGTTTTGGTCTCGGTTTAGGGTTTTTGGTTTGAATTCAAATTAGGGTTAGGGTTTAGGATAGTTTAGGGTTTATGATTAAGGTTTTGTGTTAAGATTAGGGTTTAGGATTAAGGTTTTGTGTTAAGATTAGGGTTTAGGATTAAGGTTTTGGTTTCGAGTTAGTTTTTAGGTTAAGTGATTTCAAATTAGGGTTTAGAACTAGTTTAGGGTTTCGTTTAGGGTTTAGGGTTTTAGGATTATTTAAGGTTTAGGTTTAGGGTTTAGAAGTTGTGCATTGAGTGTTGTACCTTGTGCTAAATAGGTGGTATGAAATCTAGAATGAGAATGATGGAAAATGGCAAAGTTTGAATTTTATGCTTAATGGACTTGTACATTGAGCTTTAATGTGTTGTACATTGACTTGGAGGGAAATTATATTTCAAATGTTGTGTATTGTATACTTGTACACATGCTTGAAGGCTTACACATTCATTTTATTAGGGTTTTGATATAAACGTTAACGTTTAATGCTTGTTTTGAAAAGTACGTTAAATGGATAATGTATCTGGTAAAAATGATATTAAAACATTGACTTGACATATTAGGATGCTTACATGATATAAACATAGATATAGATGGCATTGGTTGTTGCGTGAGCTTGTTTACTTTAGTTATGTAAACTATGTTACATAATAGAATAAAGCAAAAATTTTCCTGTAAGAAGGTGGTATATAAAGATGTTACATTGCATCTAATTTAATAGATGGATATTATATTGATGAAAATACTGAATTGTTATAGACAAATTGGTAATCAGAGCCAAGGTTATAGAGAACTAGGTGGTTTGGCCTAGACTATAACCTAAGATCCATCGTTTAGTTGCGTGTATAAGATCTATGTGCGTGGTGTTCTGCTTTTGTGTGTTCACGGCTTGGTGCCTTGGTTATGTCAGTCATTGAAATGGGTGGACTCAATATTGAATATGAATGGGAAAGGATGCGAATGTAAGTACGGTGGCCAATGTAGTTATAAGCATATCACAACCCACTCATACTTGATAATGTTGTTCACACAAATTGATGTTGACATCGTAGGGTGGAGTTACGTGTACATTTGGTTATGTATAGTAATATATTCTATATATATGTACGAGTCTTCCCGCTTACCTAACGTTGCCCATGTTCTCCCTCGTATAAATAATGCCGCCAGGGATGAGGACCAGAAGTGCTGGCCGGTTTGCTGCCGAATCACTAGGAGGGGGAACTGGGGAACGGGTTGGTAGAGGTGGAAGGGGTAGAAGACCTAGGGAAGGTAATGATGAGCGTGTTGATGAATTGAATGGTAAAGGAAATGACCAGGATTTGGGAGCTAATAAGGGTGTAGAAGGAGTCAATAGGAATGTAAAGGGAGCCAATGGGGGTGCACTCGACTTCTCTACGATCATTGCCTAGCAATTGCAGAACCTCTTACCCGCCATGTTGGCTCAGGTTAGTAACTGAGGGAATGTTGGAAATCAGAATGGTAATGTGGTTAATGAGAACGTTCAGGAGAACGTTGGGAATGTGAAAGTGAATTGAAATCGGGTAGGTTGTTTATATAAGGAGTTTTTAGCGTGTAACCCTAAGGAATATGATGGTAAGGGAGGTGATGTAGTTCTTACTCGTTGGATTAAGAAAATGGAGTCTGTGCACGATATGAGTGGTTGTAGTGTTGACCAAAAAGTGAAATACACTGCTGGTTCATTTGTGGGTAAGGTTTTAACGTGGTGGAACTCTCAGATCCGCACGCTAAGCCTAGAAGTTGCTGTTAGTATGTCATGGAATGACTTTAAGTTTATGATAATACAAGAGTTTTGTCCTAGTCATGAGATGCAAAAGTTGGAATCTGAGTTGTGGAATCACGCCATAGTCGGGGCTGGCCATGCTGCGTATACGGATAGGTTTTATGAGTTGGCAAGGTTAGTTCCTCATTTGGTAACTCCTGAGAGTAGGATGATTAAGAGGTATGTGTAGGGCCTTGCTCCATAAATCCGAGGGATGGTGGCAGCAAAGAAGCCAAAGACTATACCGAAGGCGGTGCAAATTTCTGGTACACTAACTGATGAGGCTGTTAGGAACAAATCAATTAAGAAGATTGAGAAGAGGGGTAATATGGGGGAACCTAGCAAGGATAGGAGTAAAAGGGATGATAATAAGAGGACTAGGACTGTAAATGCTTTTGCTACTACTGTAACCCTGTAGGAAGAGAGAATACGGGTACTTGGCCCAAGTGTACCACCTGCAACTTCTACCATGCACCCGGTGGACCTTGTCGCACATGCTTCAACTGTAACCGCCTGGGTCATTTGGCAAGGGATTATAGAGGTGTGCCGAGGAATGTGAATCCTGTCAATGCTAGGAACCTAACTGTTAGGGCATGTTATGAGTGTGGTAGTACCGACCATGTCAAGCCAGCTTTTCCTAGATTGAATAGGGCACAAGGCCCAGAAGAAAATCATCCAAATCAAGTTTCTATTAATAATGGGGGTCAGGGTTGTGAAAACCAAGGGAACCAGGCTAGGTGTAGGGCATTCATGTTAGGAGCAGAGGAAGCTCGCCAGGATTCGAATATTGTGACGAGTACGTTTACTTTGAACAATCATTTGCCACTGGTATGTGCTTAATTACACATACCATTTTCCATTAAAACCAGACTTAAATGACCAAAAACGTACCAAAAATACATTGTATTTTTATGTTTTTATTTATATTGTGTAGGAAACGTATATCTGACAAAAAGACGAAAAACAAAGCCAAAAACGACAAAACCGAGCACGGAATAGAAGAGCATGAAAAAGACAAAGTCAAATCAAAGTCAAAGTCAAAGAAAGTCAAAGTCAAAGTCAACCCTTCAAAGTCAAAGGTCAAACCCGAAAAACCTAAAAAGTCAAAGTGGACCCACCCGTACCCACCTAGTGGGTCCGGGTCAGCCCACTACCCATTTATAATAACCCTTTTAAACTTTAAATAGCCCAAATCCATTCATTAAGCCCATTTCCTTTCATATAAACAAAAAGCCTAATCTGCCAAATCCTAAGCCCAACAGCCCTTAACAAACGTTAGCCCTATAACCTAAAATCCTAACTGTCGTTAGTCCTTTAAGGACTAACCATGCAATCATAACATATACCTCAGAGGGCCATTTCTGCCAACCCTCAAAACCTTTACACCACACAGGGACGATTCGTGCAATACCTTATATCAAAACGAGGGGCCATATCTGTCAAACCTCCAAACTCACACCCAGATATCAAAAACACTATATATCCCTAACCCTTTCCCGCCAAACCCCATTGTCCCTATTCACCCCTCCCTTTCACCCCCCTGCAACAAACAACCAAATTCCTTCAGCCCACTCTAAAAATTAACCCCACACCTCACTAACATACAAACTCCACGCTGGCAATCCTAGGCTGTTTTATTGGTCGAATGTATATCAAGGGTTGGATTGAGTTGGATTGGGCATCACTCAAAATTAAAGGTCAGGATGGTCTTTGGTTTGCTCTCACAAGGAAAGTACAACAAGCACACAAAGCTAAGAAGACTCAACATATATAATGGAATGAAGACAGAGTTGAAAAAGTGTGGAGAGGAGGAGCAGTTTTAATTTATTTTTAAATGTTTTATTATCTTTAAGATTCTGTCATTTTAAGTTTTAAAAGCCTTGTAACCCTTTTACAGTTAATGAAATTTTAGCTTTTCAAGTTTTCAAATTTTGTTTTTTTAGCTTATGCATTCAAGTTATTGTGTGTTTACAAGTCATTCTCATAAGCTCTTTTAAGCTTATAAGAACTGTTTTTAACTCATTCAAAGGTTTTACAAAAGGTTTTGTGAAGTTACTATTACATTCAAAGAAAATTGGAAAATTT
>BQNB010212187.1:0-10148 GCA_026074375.1 Tanacetum coccineum
CTATCAATAAGCTTCTAATAAGCCAAGTCTACACCCAATAAGCCAACCGTGGGATAATAAGCCACGATTTGGGCTTCTTGCTGGGCCGAAACCTTTGTTAACCATCTTGGGGCCATTAGTTAAGCCCGATAAGCTAAAAAGATATCAAATAAGTTTTTGGTTCATCAATAAGCTATCATAAGCTCTTAATAAGCCAAGACAAAATAAGCCAAACCATAGAACTTATTGATTAAGCTCGTGGTCTTGGCTTTTGGTTATGGGACATGGTCTTTAAGCCCGTTAAGCATTATTTGGGCTTATTTGTTAAGCCAAATAAGCTTAATGCTTTGTCATTTCAAAATAAGCTAGAAATAAGCCAAACATATACAAGCCGAAAAGTAAATAAGCTAGACAAACATCCATTTTTGTTTCCCCTTTGGGCCGAACCAAAATAAAAAGCCCATTAAGCTTAAATAAGCCATTCGTGGCTTATTTATAAGCCGAACTATCAAATAAGCTATATGTATATATTTTTATTACATAGAAATAACCACGATTACAAAACTATGATTTCCTTGTCTTTCTTTTTAATATTTTTGAACCAAAACTATAACCTTTTAAGGTTTACGTAGTTTTAAAACCTTAGTTTTTTATGAAACGGATTGTACATCCTTTGCTCATGCATTATTTTGAACACAGAAGTACAAGATTTAAAGAAAGACGATGACTTACAAGAATAAATGATTAGAAGCATGACTAGTGACTAAAACAACCCAAACGTTGTATTAAAAACTACCCGAATACAATAAGGATCAACTTCGAACACAATATCTTCAATGGTTTTTGATCAAAGATGGAAAAATTATGAGTTTATGTGTGTGTGTTTGTCTATGTGTGTGTTTAGAAATGTATTTTCTTGTAAAAGGGGAATGAATGAATAAATGGAATGAGTGGAAGGAATATAAGTACTAAAAGGTGCTTAGGATGTAAGCAAATTTTGAAAATCAAATGTGTATGGGGTGTGTGTGGCTGTCAGTTATGGCAAGCAAGGAAACGGGGACCAATTTGGTCTCCAATTTTCTAAGGGATCATGGTTGAAGGTGAATTAATTTCATGTCTAGCCATGCACACACATATAAGCACATATGCTCCTAAATAAATTACGGAATACGCTTATAACGAAAACGATCAACGAATTCACGTAAAATTCTAAAATTTTAAACATTAACATGAAACGTAAAAACGTAACGATAGTCAAAAGACTACATCGATTAGTACCCAGAATGCTTTCGGTAACGATTCTCAAAAAATCACAGGATAACTTCCTAGTTAAACGTAAAAATTACGCAGAACTTATAAAATTTAAAATATTGGACGGAAACGGCTAAAATATTGATCGGAATTTCGAGGGGTGTCACATCCTTTCCCCGTTAAAAGAGCTTTATCCGCAAAGCTTAAGTCGTAACATCTGTCACGGGTGCAGAGTTAGTAAAGAGATGAGGATACTTCTTTTGCATTTGATCTTCGTGTTCCCACGTGAACTCAGGACCTCTCCTTGAGTTCCAACACACTTTAACGATTGGGATACGGCTTTGCTTCAGACGTTTGACCTCACGGTCTATGATTTCGACTAGTTCTTTAATGAAGTGAAGCTTGTCATCAATTTGGATTTCATCCAATGGTATAGCAAGGGTTTCGTCGGATAGGCACCTCTTCAAATTCGAGACGTGAAATATACTATGAACTCTGCTCAGCTGCTCTGGGAGTTCAAGTCAATAGGCAACAGTTCCAACCTTGGCAAGGATCTTGAAAGGTCCAATGTAACGAGGGTTCAACTTCCCCGTTTGCCAAAACGTATCACCCCTTTCCATGGTGACACTTTCAGCATGACCTTATCTCCCACTTGAAATTTAAGGGGTTTTCGTCTTACATCTACGTAGCTCATTTGACGATCATGAGCAGCTTGAATACTGCTCTTGATTTGAACAATCTTCTCAGTATGATCTCTGGGCTAGTGAGCTGACTGTCTCCAACTTTAGCTCAGCAGATAGGTAATCGACACTTACGCTCATACAACGCCTCGAAAGGTGCAGCCTTAATACTGGTATGGTAGTTTTTGTTATATGAAAACTTTACCAACGGCAAATGTTTATCCCAACTTTTTCTAAAATCAAGCACACACGCACCAACATGTATTCCAATGTCTGGATGGTCCTCTCACTTTGACCATCGGTCTGCGGGTGATAGGCTGTACTCATATCCAATTGAGTACCTAAAGCTTTCTAAAGCGATTGTCAAAAGTGGGATGTAAACCTGCCATCACGATCAGAGATGATTGAAACTGGCACTCCATGCCTCGAGACAATTTCCTTCAAATACTGTCTCGTAACTCTATCCATTGATTAATCTCCTCTCTAGGGTAGTGAAAATGTGGGCAGACTTAGTAAGTACGATCAACGATTACCCAAATCGTGTCTTGACCGGTTCCCGTCTTTGGCAACTCAGTCATAAAGTCCATCGTTATATTCTCCCATTTCCACAAGGGAATTTTTGGTTGAACCAACAATCCAGATGGTTTCTGATATCCAGCCTTAACCTTGGCACACGTTAGACACTTGCTAACATTGGTGGCAATCTATGCCTTCATGTTAGGCCAATAAAAAAAACTTCTTCAAATCTTTATACATCTTATCTGATCCAGGGTGGATGGAATACTTTGACTTATACGACTCATGCATAATCAACGCTCTCAAGTTACCAAAACATAAAATCTAAATCCTGTTGTTCAGACACAACGTTTCGTCAGCACGAGGTTCAAGTATATTAATCATTCCATGTAGATCTTTGGTTACGTAGTTCTCTTCCTTCCTCGCCTCGGCTTGAGCATTTAGAATTTGCTTTGGAAGATTCAATCCTATAGTCATCACTAAGGCTCGAACCCGTAGTGGCTTAATCCTTTTCTTGCGGCTTAGGGCATCTGCCACTACGTTTGCCTTTCCTGGGTAGTATCTAATCTCGCAATCGTAATCACTTAGCAATTCCAACCATCTACATTGTCTCATGTTTAGCTCCATCTGATCTAGGATATGCTGCATACTCTTGTGATCAGTGAACACGACACACTTCGTACCATAAAGATAGTGCCTCCACATCTTCAGTGCAAACACTATCGCTCCAAGTTCTAAGTCATGTGTGGTATAGCTCTTCTCATGAACCTTAAGTTGGCAAGATGCGTAGGCTATGACCTTCTCCCTTTACATCAAAACTGCGCCCAACCCTTTATATGAAGCATCGCAATAGACCACAAAGTTCTAACTTCCTTTTGGTAAGGCCAAAATCGGCACACTACACAACTTCTTCTTAAATAGTTGAAATGTGGCTTCTGCTTTCTCTCCCCAATCAAACTTTATGCTCTTCTAAGTCAATTTCGTCATAGGTCTAGCGATTTTGGAAAAACCTTCAATGAATCATCGGTAGTAACCAGCGAGACCTAAGAATTGACGAATCTCGGTTGGAGTCTTGGGTGACTCCCAATCCTTGATTGACATAATCTTAGCAAGATCAACGTGAATTCCTTCACTATCAATCACGTGACAGAGAAATTTTACTGTCGACAACCAGAATTCACACTTGGAAAACTTAGCGAACAATTTATCCTCCTTAAGTAATCTCAATATCAACTTAAGGTGTCCTTTATGTTCCTTCTTATTCTTGGAGTAGATTAGTATGTCATCGATGGAAATGATCACGAAGTTATCCAAGTACGGTTTGAACACCCGATTCATCAGATCCATGAGTACCGCCGGTGCGTTGGTCAATCCAAATGGCATTACCTAGAACTCGTAGTGACCATAGCGAGTCCTAAATACCGTCTTTAGAATATCCTCTTCACGAACTCTGAGTTGGTGATAACCAGACCTCAAGTCAATCTTAGAGTAGACACTTGACCCTTGCAACTAATCAAACAAATAGTCGATTCTCGGAAGTGGGTATCAGTTCTTCACAGTAAGTTTATTTAGTTCACGATAGTCAATACACATCCGAAAAGATCCATATTTCTTCTTGACGAATAAAACCAGAGCTCCCTAGGGTGAGGAACTGGGCCTTATAAATCCCTTGTCTTAAAGTTCTAGCAACTGAGTGGATAACTCTTGCATTTCTGACGGTGCTGAACGATACGGGGATCGTGCCACAAGTGCAGCACCGAGGACTAAGTCGATTTATAATTTGACTTGTTGAGTAGGTGGCAATCCAGGTAAGTCTTCTAGAAAGACTTCTGAAAAATCCTGTACAATAGGCACGTCCTTAAGTCGCTTCTCTCTCGACTCGTCATCAGACTTTTTCGCCATAACTTGGGCTAGGTAAACTTGGAAACCCTTCTGGATGTACTTCTGGGTTTTAGTGCACGAGATGATACTCAACTTCGACTTACTTCCATCGTTACAACCATTGCCTTCGATTATCAACATTTCATCTCCATAAGGAATATGAACGATCTTTTCATCACAAACGATCACCGCATGGTATTTCTCTAACCAATCCATACCAAAAATGACGTCGAAACTACTGAGTTCTATAGGCATTAGGTCTATATCGAATGGATGACCTAGAAATCCTAACGTGCAACCTCTAAGTATCACATTAGTTTATGAAATTCTTCCATCAGCTAATTCTATGACATAACTAGTGTCTAAAGTGGATGGAATGACATCAAGCAAGGTACTAAAATTAGTCGACACAAAACTCCTATCGGCACCCGAATCAAATAACATGGTAGCATATCGATTATTGAGAAGGAACATACCCGTAACGACGTTAGAATCAGGGTCGGCTCCTCCTCCTCTAATTGTATAAGCTCTTGCCTTAGCTTCATTGTTCCCAGTCTTATTCCTTGTATTGTTTCTGCGGTTCTGGTTTCTTAACTTGGGACACTCATTTCTATAATGTCCTGGTTTTCCACACTCATAGCAGACATTTCCCGTTTGATTTCTAACCGGGGCCCTCTGAGGGGTAGCAGAAACTACGGTTCTACAGTCTCTAGTCATGTGACCAACCCTCTTGTAGTTACCACACCTCACCATACACGACCCTTCGTGGTGCATTCTGCACTTGCTATAGTATGGCAAAACTCTAGCATACCCTTTCCTTTCAACATTATACCTGACTGTATAAGCTCTTGCCACATTCTGACCATTAACATTCTGCCTCTTAAAAGGTTGTTGTTGTTGTCCACGTTTGTCTTTTAAGTTACTGTCGAACCTCCTTTTGTTCTCAGCATTCTTGATGGCATAACCCTTCAACTTCTGATCCTTCAGGTTGTTAGCAATTCGGATTGCATCCTGAAGTCTAACAGGTTCAGTAGCAATCATGTTCCTTTGAATACTATCCGGAAGACCTCCAATGTACTTCTCAACCTTATCCTCCTCTTTTAGGACCATCTTAGTGCACTACAGGGTCAACTCTTGGAACCTCTGGTTGTAAGCAGTCAGGTCATTACTCTTCACTGTCAAGTTCTACAATTCCATCTCTATATTCTGGATTTCATTCCTATGACTATAAACCTCAGTCATTAGCTTCATGAGTGCCTTCCACATCATGGCATAAGCAGCATCAACTCCAATTGTCCTTTTGTGTGAATTCCACCAAGTCAATGCACCATCCAACAAGGTGCATGTTGCATACTTCACCTGATATCTTGGTGGGCAATTACTGATATGGAACACTGTTTCCATTTTCTTAAACCAACGAGTTAAACTAACAACTCCTTCTGTTCACTTAAAGTTCAACGGCTGACACTTCATAAAGTCTTGGTAGGTACACTCTCGTGCAACGGGTACAACACCTCCGTTGTTCACATTGGGGTTTCCATTCCCATTCTCGTTACCGTTCCCATGGTTAACGTTTTCTTGGATGTGGTCGTCTTGTTGGTCATTCTTAATTTTTGCTTCGATTTCAAGGTTCCTGGCAGCGTCATACGCCTTTATAGCTTCATCCACGCGTTTAGCAATCAACTCGTTAATCGCATCTTGAGTCATTTTAGTACGTGTAGCAGTCGACATACTTCTGTATCACAAAAATAAATGCCGTTGTGAGATCTAGGATGAGATTAAATATCCTTAATCGTTGGATGGATCCATTTAATCTTTTTAATACGAGAATTCGAGGTAAACATAAATGCATGACAAAACCATGTTCAAGAAAATAGTAACATATTACGTAAAAGATAAGGAAAACGACATTAGATAAATAACATCTTAACATAGAAATTAGGAAGATAGATTTTATAATCGTCGAATATAGCCGAATACATTACGAGTTTTATGGTAGGGTTTACAATCTCTAACACAACTACTACCACTATCAATGCTACTGATCGATACAAATCTAATGACGATAACCTAAGTGCTTCCTAGTACATGCCTCAAGTCTACCAAGTCTCACTCGATCATAGAATCAAAAACGACGCATCTGCCTCATCTCTCTCTGGGCACGTGACAAACCACACTGAAGTCGGTCAACTCTCTGACTCTCAACATCCAACATGCCTCTAAGCCGCGTGTTATCCCGCTCCAACGCGCTAATCCTCTCTGTCATGGTAGTGACCTCCAGGTCAACTCTAGTAATCCTATGTCCCTGAAGTCTCTGCTCACTCTCTATAACCTGAATCTGGTGTACTGGAATCTCTACAGCATGATCATGAAATCTCTATACCAAACCTCCCAATGTCTCATAGGTAACCTTTACAGCTCCATCCGCTGTGACATGATCAAGAACATCCTCTCTAACAAACTCACATGCATCATCCTCGATGACTGGCCCGACCCTCGGGTCAACCTCAATCTCAACCGTGTCTCTCTCTCTAGACCCGACCTCCTCCTCGGCCGCAGTCTCAACCACATATCTATCATCCATCCCTCTAGCTCTAATAGCATCAGCATACGCAATACACTCATCAATATCTGCCTGAATGTCAGAGTCGATATCAGGCTATGTGTAAGGCTCATAGCTATCCTCAACGTCAACTCCTAACCAGCCTCTCTAGGTACGTACGGCTCATAACCATCCTCTGAACTAACCTCCAAATCCGTCACTGAATCAGAATCCCTAATCCTCTTAGGTGGTGGTAAAAGGTCAGCACGTACGGGAGATAAAGCTATGCATACGGGTGAAGATACGGGTACTAATGGGGACCTACATCTCTTGTGATATGGCCTCTCAGAAGCTGCAGTCGGTGAATCACAAGGAGTCTCTGATATGGCATAACCCAAAGAAGAATGACTCAAAGAAGAATCTGATGAAGAGGAATCTAATGGGTATCTCAATGCAAGTCGATGGGTAGGTAATGATCCAACACTCTTCCTGGCAGTCAACATCTTAAGTACCCCATTAGGCTGGGTACGATAAGGTCGACCAATAGGAATCGACTGTCCTGGTAAGACAAGAACAGTTGGTCTGCGGGGTAATCTGGGTGGTGCAGGTAAAATCTGACGGATAGGTGATGATGGTGGTGATGAGCGTGCTGCTACTCGGCTCCTCCACCGAGCAACAGTGACCTCATATGGGTCCTGGGATGGTGGTGTATTAGGGGTGTCACTGTCAGATGCGTTAGTGTCAATGAATGGTGAAGTGTACTCACTGAATAGTGGGACAAACAGGTGGTATAGTGGGTATTGTGTGTAAAATAGGGGGTGTAAGCAGGGTGTCATAATGAATGACAGGTAAATCAATAGTAGGTGTAGTGGGTGGATATGGTTGTAAGGATCTGTCGAACAAGTGTCTTCGAGTAGTAGAATGTCCTACGCTCTCCTACTGATGAGTCTTGATGAAAATCGAGAAGAGGAAAAAGCCATAACCTGGCACATGAAAATGTTATATAAAACTCTTTATATGAAACCTGCGTTATGAAGGGGGAAACTGCTAATCTTAATACCAAGTAAAATACATTATGCAAATTACATAGAGCGATATGAAATTAACAGTTACGTAAAATAATAATATTATCATTACTATTTATGTAAGGCAAGGTGGGATCACGTAAGGGCAAAATTAGTTCACATAAGGATCACATACTGGTTATAGACCAAACCTAGTTAAACTACCTGGTTCTTTATAACCTTAGCTCTTGATACCAATCTGTCACACCCCCAAACGGGGCCTAGACGGAATACATGTCCGGGGGCGTGACGTCATAACTATCTCAAGAACAAAGCATAGAAAATGACCTCTAGGGGTATGTTTTAGAAAAATCATTACTCGTTGTATAAGTTAAAAATAACAAAGTTTTACAAACCATTTCAATGTTAATAACATAGCGAAAGCATTAATTAAAGATAGCGGAAGCAGTATTTAAGTTCGGAATAAAAGACAACGAGCAATAATATAATAGTCTTGAAATTTAGTTGATGTCACATAGCACAAAGACTTTAAGAGATACGTCATGACAATACTAGCTAAGCACCTGAGAAAAACATGCTTAAAACGTCAACAAAATTGTTGAGTGAATTCATAGGTTTATATTCAAATGAGTGTATAGTGGACCACAAGATTTCAGCACATATGTGACAGTTATAACAGATACAACTTCACATAGAAAAGGTATTTACGTTGCGCTAAGATCATGACCCTAAAGCTAATGGTGATAGGTAGCATGTGTATTGCCCTATAGAATTTGCCCTGGTAAGTGTCTGACCAAGACTACCTAAACTTGTTTCGACATGAAATACATCCGTTGGCCTGTACATCAGTCGTACCCGACCAGTAAGAATTACCAAACCCAGATGAGGATTATTAGTCCCAATAGATCTATTTACTCACTCGCGCTTACTTAACCAGGAATCAGTTAAAGGTAATTAACAGTTCATGATAGTATGGCGAATAGTTGTCTAAGCTACTTAGACAATGCGTAAACAAGGGAAAGTATCATGTAAAGTACTTGTGTCTGGTTTTCAAAACAAGCAATGTTTCTCACCCCAAGTTGTAAAACATTTATTCAAAAACGAGTAAAAGTATGGCTATGAACTCACCTTGAGTTAGTGTAGTAAAGTAGTGAGAAACTAGGAGAATAATCATACGGCAACGAACGATGGTATACGAACACGACCTAAGGAATGTAGGCTTCGATTTAGAATCGGAATAATAGAGAAATACGGATAGTGCATAAGTGTTTATTAGAATACTTCCGTTTAAATGTCTTTCTAAATAAAACATTTGTAATCGGATCGTGGTTGTAACGTTTGACTAATAAAGTACATAGTAACATTTAGTATATAATACTATATAAAAGAACAAAAAGATGACCACTTTTTACTATTGAAATGGTTTGGCTACATGTAACTTTTATATTGTTGGACAGATTTGTGGTAGGATAAATATTTTTCTTGTATTATGATCAAATAAGAAGTTTTTTTAAAATAAAAAGGATAAGAAGTAACTATAATTGCATATTCGAGATGCACCGACTTAAATTAGATGCATCTATATAATCTTAGATGCGTTATAACGCATCATAATGTGTTTTCTAGCTTTTAATTAGATGCATATACGTATATTAGATGCATTTTATTTTTTTGTTCCTCTGCATGTGCCGAAATCATCAAAATCAATTTGCACCATCTACACACCAAGTTAACGCTCGAAACTCAAAATGGTGCATCTAAATGAATAGAAATGCATCTAATGCAAGTCGTTGCATATCAAATATGTGATTTTAATCATTTCTCACCACTTCTTATTTTAATTTACTTCTCATTGGATCTCTACTCTATTTTTCTTTACTATATCAATCTTGAGGTAATAACGAGATTTAAATACTCACATGTTGATATATCAAGTCTCACACAGTCACAAACCAAAATTCGAACTAGAGGTGAGCATGGTGCGGATTGGTGCAGATTTTGGCAAAAACCACACCGCATTCGCAATTGCGGTTTTTAAAAAGTGAGCATCCGCAACCGGGCGGTTTTTGCGGTTTTGGTTTTGCGGATTTTTTTACGGTTTTTGTGGGTTTTGCGGATTTCAACCGCACCGCACCATCATGTATGATTTATATAATTAATGTGGTTTTTTTGTTGTTTTTGGTTTACAATGTTGGTTTTTTCGGTTATAACAATGCATATATTTAATGTAAACACACACATCACTTAGAATATTATTGATAATATGCACTTGAA
>BQNB010212188.1:0-10147 GCA_026074375.1 Tanacetum coccineum
CCAAGCTTAAAAACGAAATCATTGTTAAATATAAGTTAAGATGCTAACACTATTCATAAATGCTAATTGTGAAATGCATAGCTACTTCCCGCTCCCTTATTCCTAAATCCTCTAAAGGTTTTATTATTATTATTTGTGACAAATAAATTAATGTCTTATTCACATAAAGTAAACCCGGTTTAGACCACAATTAGTTTGAAATCCTTTCCTAAAGAGACGATATGGTAAGAATAAGGTCCACATTAAGGTTTTAATTTTGCACGATTTAGGGGTTATCCTAATTAGATAACCCGAGAGTCAAAATTTGGCTTTATTATTATTATTATTATTGCAACATTATTAAACCTCGGTCCTTTAAACAACTACCACATCGGTATGCGAGCCGACCATGGTCCAGGAGTCTTATTTTGACCTCGGTAATTTCCTCGACCTTTTAGAAGGCTGCAACATCGGTTGTGAGCCGGCAAGATGCAGCAAACTTTTATCAGTCTCATATTATTATTACTATGTGCCTTATTTAGAAGACTGCCACATCGGTTGTGAGCCGGCAAGAGGCAGTAAACTTTTATCAGCCCACAGTTTTTATTATTATTATTACCTCCACCCTTTAAACGACTACCACATCGGTTGTGAGCCGGCAAGAGGTAGTGATCTTATTTCGGCTTCGGTTTATTACATAATAATTATTATTATAGCTAAATTTCAAGTCCTATGGTATTTTAACTACCTAGACAACGGTAACGAGCCATCAGGAATCGGTAGCCTATTTCCCCACAACACTGACAAAACCTCGATGTGTACCTTACTTTCACCAGAAGGAATCTCTACGAAGTGATTTAAACTAAGGATCGCAAAAATCTAAAGCAACTTTATTTATTCAAAAATTATATAACGTTTATTAAGCTGATGGGAGCAAAAACCACAATTAACCTCTATGAGCTCTAAAGAGTTCCAACTACTCTATGTTTAGCATCTAACTTATATAAAACTCTATCATTTCTCATTCTTCGCACATTTAATATCTTTAATAAAAAGATCCGCGAATGCTTAGTCTAATAAAATAAGTTTAGCATATTTAATGTCTATCATGGAAACTTGCAAACTCTTGGCTTTTTCAAGCTAGAATTCGCGTTTTAAAGCTTCTTGTATAAAAGACTAGCAAAAGCTTAAATTTATATAAGTTAAAAGGCAAGCTAAAGCGCAACATGCTCGATCAAGTCAAAATTTATTCCTAAAAAAACAATACTACGTGTCAAAACACTTATTCTATTTTTTTAGATTTTTTAATTTTGGCATATTTTTGGTGGAAAACGGGGTTACGTGAAGACAAAGCGAATGCAAGTAAGATCAAATAGAAAGATCCCCCCTATACTAGAACTACACATTGTCCTCAATGTGAGACTGTCACCCCCATACTAATTTCAAGGTATAATCAAAATATTAAGGGGTCTCAAAGCAAATCTAAAGCCGTTTATTAATTATGCTAATAGATAAACGTTAAATCAATAAGATCTAGGATATCGGATTCCCATAAATAACTAGAACTCAAAAATTCGAATGCATAATCCAAGCATGAAGAAAGTATCACAAAAATCTCAAGCCGTTTATCAAGTATGCTACAAGATAAATGTTAGTCGATAATAATCTAGGATATCGGATTTCCCAAAACTAATTGTAAGCAAAGGCTAGGAAGCTCGAGTGGACCGGGACAAAACACTGAACACGAGAGTCTTCAAAATTTTTGGGTCAATCCTACAAACAATCACAAGCACAAACAACAAGAATCGAGAGTAACAGAGCAGCCTTACATCACAATAGACATAAGAAATGAAGGAGAAGATGGATAATCAGGTTGTCCCCCATGAAGCCGCTTTATTTATAGGTAACCGAGTCATAGCCGAATCGATCCCTGCATATAAGTTGTCGATGGCGAAAAGCAAATAAAGAGAGAGAAAATCTCAATCCGAGACTTTCATTAATGTTTTTGATAAATATATAAAAGCACCATGTAAAGTTCCCACCCCGATAGATGCCAACCGAGGTGTCTATGTGTAGTGCCGGGTCAAAAACGGTGTCTTCACTCCTGCGAAGAGAAGTAGACGGAAATCCACGGGTAGGTGTGATACGGGAGAAAAGTCCGAATGATAAATGTGAAGGAATCGTCATCTTCAATATTTTAAGAAACATCAATCTCACCTCCCCTTGGGTCAAAACATTCATCTTCATTAAGTTTATCAAAATTGTTTATCACGGGTGCATCGGCCACGAATCAAAGTAATTCTCACATCCGGTGGGGGGGGTTTCCGGAGAGGACTAGAGATGACGGATCATTAAAATGATCAAGGTTAGATGACTCAATTTCGGGAAGGGGAAGAGGATCATTGCTAAGCAATTCTTCAAGATAACAGATATCCCCTTTTGAGTCATAGTCGTCATTCTCAATGCCCGGAGGCATTGAGTCATCAGAAGCAAGAAATAAATCGATCTCCTTCATATGAGAGTCACTATCCTCAACGGGGATAGGAGATGGAGAGGGAGACTCGATAATCGTATCAACATTTTTAGAATTACGTTCTTTCGGCGGTCGTGGAGATGAATTATCATATGACAAATTCTCATTAAGACGGATTTCTTCCTCAAGATCAAAGTCGGCTTTCTCAATTCCCGTGTAGAATTGGATCGATATTAGCGAGTTTCATCCGAGAAACTCCTCGAGAAGATAATCAAACATAAGGGAGAAGAAATCAGATCAAAGTAATCTCGATTAAGAAAAGATACGAGTAAGAATTAGACTCGGCATAAAGGAATGCGATCCATCTTTGTAAGATGATTTCTTCACATCAAAAAGAGGATCGAATACTTTGAAATTTCTTTCGAACGTCCACATTAGAAAGTGACTCGTCATCACTAGAGGTTGAAATCGACATAGAAATCAAAAGAGGATTAAAAAAGTCATAAAAATCATCACAAACTGGCATATCACGACTACTTTTCATTATCGAAAAATCCTCGGAACTCAACTTGGATTTGAGAGACAAGGTTCTCAACACTAGACTTTATTACTTTGTCCGATTCCTTTCCGAATAGTGTCCAAGATGCTTCTCCCCATACTTGAGAGTACTCAGGTTCTTCCATTGTAATCAAGTTGAATTGCATTAACCAGAGACATTTTAGTGTTTTAATTCAAAGGAATAGTGCTCTTCTTGTGAATAAAGCTTTAAAATCTGCAAAAGAATCTTAATACGAGTTCTACGTTTGTCCCTGCACTAACTATATTCTTAACTTCCTGCTCTTACCTTATCGAAACTTGAGAATTCAAATTAATTCAAAGAAGTTTAGGATTTAAGAGCACTTTTCAATAAATCAACAGCATTATTATGAATACAATAAAAGCTCTATTTTGTCGACAAATTCAAGCAAATCTAGCATCGTATCTTCCTATATTTTCTTTCCTCTCAACAAACATTTTGTGCCAGCACGTTTCTAAATTAGTTGACTAAAGAGAACGAAATTTAAGAAGGAACTTGCTTTTTCTGAGCTACTTGCTTTGGGCAAGTATTCTTGCTGCTCTTTGAGCTGCAAGTAAAACCTCCTGCATATGAACACTTGATTCATTCGTATCCGTAAAATCTTACATCATTTTATAAAGCTCGTTCTTTGTTTCACTATCAAATAAAGAAATGACTTCTGGAATCACTTGAGGATGATGATCGTCGAACTGCTGCGGGGGTTGAATTTGGTCAAAACTGAAAGAATTAGAATAATTGAAATTTTTGGTTCATTCGTTGACACTGAAACTTCATGAAGAACCCCATAATTTATAAACAAGGAAATTGGTTGTGGTTGACTCGTAAAGATAATGTAAAGGTTGTTAAATCCAAAGTCTTGATTGTAACAGGGACCCCTGAACAAAAAAGGTGTGTTCCCTTATGACAAATCGTAACCCGAAGAGAGTTCCCCCCTCCACAAAATTCACACAAAAGGAAAAAAAGTATGTCTCGTATTGTATTGTGGAGGTTGGTTGAAGAAGTCAGTGTTTCATGTTAAGAATAAGGATGGGTCATAAGACAAACTCATTTCCGATGCCTACATGCACAGCTCGACAAAGTTTCCACCATTAAAACGGACCTCCACCAAGAACCACCAAATTCGTTATACGAAGACATGTCGAAGAATTAAACGGATAAGAGGATAAAGAAGATAATAATTAAACGAATAAGAGGATAAAGAAGAATATTTTTAGATTTTGAAAATAATACATAAGAAAAGGAATTAAAATAAGAAGAAAACTATTTTTGGTAACCGAAAGTTAAACGTGCACGATAGCCTCTCAAAAAAAAATAAAAACTACGTACATCAAGGTAAAGCGGGAGAGTTGGTAACGGCGGAGGCCCTATTTAGAATAAACATTCTCCTTTTGTGTGATGGTTAATTCAAACCCGCCCTTAAACTTCCCTATAGCACGTAATCTAAGGTGAGCCGTAACAACGATTAACAATTTTGTTTTATTTTAATATTAAAATATGGGTGTTGGTGAAAAGAAAATAGAAGTGAAAATATTTTTATAGGGGGGGGTGGTGTTAGATTTTAAAAATATTCACAAACAAAATAACTTCACAGGAAGGTTCTTCTAAACAACAAATCATTGAACGAAACACAATAATCGTACACACTCCCAGCAGCGACGCCAAAAATTTTGATACGCTCCGAACTATAATATATAATATAAATAAATTATATAAAAGATTATATCAAAATAATATTATAGTAAGTTATTTTTCCGTCGGTTCAAGAAAACAAACTTTTAATCAAAGTTAGTCCTCAAAAACCATCCTGGTTCGTTTTCTCCCTCGACAAGCGAGAAAATGAGAATCGGTTAAGTCCATGATCGCGTGTTTTGAATGGTTTTAAAAATTTTATATTTGGGTTTTCTAAATCCTACTAGATATAAATGACAAGTAGATAAATGCACGAAAACAAGTAAACAAGAAATGAAAATTAAACACGTTAGCATTAAAACGTAAACGGGAATGAAAGAAACGCGACAATTAAAACCTAAATTAAACCTAAAAATAAATTTTTTAAACTTTTCCTAATCCTAATTATTAACTTGTAAGAAAAAGCTAAGGAAATCCTAAACTGAGGGTGATTTAAGCTAAAATTAAAGAAAACGAGAACGGGAACAAAATCCCGTTCTTTAAAAAGTGAAATTTCCAAACAATAACCCTACGAAAGTAAATTTTAAACCTAAGCCTAAAATATGATAAAAGAAAATTTTAGAAAAAATAATTTTATTTTTTTGAATATTTTTC
The DNA here is from genome assembly GCA_026074375.1 of Tanacetum coccineum. Classification (NCBI taxonomy): domain Eukaryota; kingdom Viridiplantae; phylum Streptophyta; class Magnoliopsida; order Asterales; family Asteraceae; genus Tanacetum; species Tanacetum coccineum. The sequence goes on from BQNB010212188.1 coordinate 5,313, forward strand.
TATTTATTATGATTTTTTAAAGTTTTTAACAAAATTAATTCACGAAAATTATAAAACTTTAAGCTAAAAATCCTAGAAAATTTCTAAAAGTAGCTAATGATAAGAAGAATACAGGAAAAATAAAAAAAAAATCCTAAAGTGCTAAACTCAATAAGCCGGGAAAAAGCTTTTAAGCACTCGAAGTGCTTTTTTATAACAAAGCTCAAAAAGGTGGTAAAAGAATAAAAAACGCACCTTAGGACGTAAAAGTCCCAAGGGCGCAGTGGTGAGTGGTGTGTGTGTTGAGGCGTTTATAAAGGTTGAGGAGGGTAGAGGTCCAGGGTTCGAGCCTTGCTCACCCTGGATTTCCCCTCTTCCCTTTTTTATTTTTGCAAAAACTTTTAAAAACAAAGTTATAGAACAGCTGAAAATAAGTATTTTTTGTAAAGAAAACTTTTTTGGAAATCACTAATAAGCTAGAAAAGAGCTTATAAAACAGACAGAAAACACTTAACTTTTTTTTTGCTTTTTAATTAAACTTAAGAAAACCATTAAGCTAAGCTAAGCTAAAATCTAAGTAAAATAAGCTTCAACTACTCTAATTTTAACCTAATAAGCAAGTGCTAAACAAAGCTAAGCTAAAACAATAAGCCATAAGCTGAAAAATCAAATTAAGCACTTGACATAAAACTGCATACCAAAACAGACAAAAAGCAAACTTTGGCTTATTTTTAAGCTCCCAAATAAATCCTTATGGAAATAAGCTCTATACCTACTTAAAGCTTGGCTAAAACACTACTTATAATAGCAATTAAAAACTATTTTGAAAATTAAATAAGCAAAGAAAAAGCAGAATAAAAAAAGCTACTTTTAACTTTTAACTATGTTTTTGTATTTTTAAGAAAAGACAAAATAACCTAAAAACTGACCTTCATAAGCTATGCACTACTAAAAATTAATCCTAATAAGCTAGTTTGAAAAGAAATTAAACAAAAACTAAGGGCTTATAAGCTAAAAATCTCAAATAAGCAGTTTGGTTAAAAACTATTAACACAAACAGTCCTTAAGGAAACTTTGAGCTTATTTTTTAATAAGCTAAAAGATCCTTATGGACTTTTGGCTTATACCACTTAAAACTTTGACCAAAAAGCTACTTAAAACAGCTTTTAAAAACTATTTTGAAAATCAAAAGATGAATGAAAAAGCTAGTTGAAAAGGCTGATAATTCATTTTACTCTACTTTTGGTTATTGAATAAAAAGACAAAGTACTACTTTAGAACTTAAAAACAATAAGAAAATAAGCTTTTTAATGCAAACCTAATCTTCAAACAGATCTATACAACTAACCTAAAACTATTAGTGGCTAAGGATTTTAAGACATAATAACTACTTTACCATCTTAAAATTAAGCTTAAACAAAGGCCTATTTTGTCTAATACCCTACTGATGCACTCGACAAATTTTTTAAAGCCAAAACTTAAAATCACAAATGCAGGCTTAAGGACTTACTTCTAGCACTTATAAAACAAAGGCAAAGTTATCAATTAAAACAGCTAGAACAAACTTGAGCCTAAAATGCATATAAATCTGAGTTAATGCTCTCAGATTCAAACATCTACACAAAAACTTTTAAAAACTTGATTAAACTTAACAAAGCACTAAAATCCTAACTTATAACATAAAATGACGTCAAAATCAAACTGAAGGACCAAAAGGATCCTAACAGTATTAATTTTGGTTAATACTGTCCTGCCCAAACACTCCTTTAGAAAGTTAAAACTCATTTTTTTAGCTTATAATTCTAAAAGATAAAACTCAAAATCTAAATACCAGATGTTGTTAAGCTGCAATAAGACCTAATGAATAAATTTTAACTACTGAATAAGCAGAAACAATAAGCTAACTATCTATGCTACTATTTTTGGTATTTTTGACAGATTTGAAACACTAACTTGCAAACTTAATTCTAAGCAAACTAGTGAACTTAAAAAGCAACAAACAACATTATTTGACAGAATTAAGCTAAATGCAACAGTAATAAGCAAATGAAAAGCAAATTAAGCTAATATGCAAAAATAAGCTAGAATGTAAATTGATAATAAGGTAAAGCTGGAAATTATAAAGAAAGGTGTACCTCACACCTCAGCTAAACAGAGGTGTTTGCTCAAATGAGCTTAAATCAACAAGCTCCAGCTTGTTTAGAACAAGCTGGTGGCATCCAATAAGCCCTTCCCAAACTGGCTTATTTTCCATTTAAAATCTGAGGTACATTTAGGGGAGAAAATGAGTATCAATAAGCTTAGTTAAGACTTGAGAGCTTAATCACAGTGACAACTAGCTAAAGATAACAGTGAGAGCTTATTAAGAGCTTAAGATTATTTAGCAAAGATCAAAAAAGTAAAAACACAGTTTATTTTAAAAGGTCAAATAATAACAATTTCATTAATAAGAAAAAGGATTACAATGCTTTTAAAGAAATATTACATTAAGAAAAGATGAATAAGCTAGAGATAAGCTAAACTACACTACTCTAACTACCTCTACTCCTAGATGGATTTGTGTATGTAGAGCTCTCCTTTTATAGGCTTCAGTGGAAGTTCTAGGCCATATGGACCCCTTGGTGTGTTAGCTGTGTGAGAGATTCACTAACCTTAGATCAACAAGCCCTTAATTTGTCCTTTGTGCTTCTTACTTTATGATTAATCACAGCCCTTGATTTCTTGTCACCTCATCATTCCCCAATCATTGGCACGGATTGCCAAGTTGTCAGGTGCAAAACATCATGGCTTGCATCACTTATTGCTTCTAAGAAGGTTAATTATACTTAAAGAAAGGTAATATGGGTGCAGGGTAAATTTGGGGGAGATGCGTGAATAGTAACAACAGTTTTTCCCGCTCATTTTTACCCTTTATATTCGTTGGTTTAACTGGGAAATTGACTTGGGCTCATGGTATTTTAAAAGGAAATCGGGCTGGTGGATTTAACTTTGGGCTTGGTTAACGGTTTAAAGGTTATATAAGGGACTTACCGACCGTTAGTCTTTTATATTGAAAGGACTAAAGGTGTTATTAATTTTTAGGACATGTGGTGCAATTGATTTAACAATAAGGGCTGTTTTAATATTTTAAGAGTTTTATCCTTTTTTGGTTGACCATGATTTGACCATTGTTGACTTTTTGTTGACCTTTTGCTAGAAAACTTCTGGCTCTTGTGCACTCTATCCGTTCTCGTGTTTGTTTTTTCCCGATTTTTTAACCGTTTTCTTGTGATTTTTGAAATATCCGTACCTACACATTCACAAATGACAAAATACACAAATACAAGCATAATTTGCATTATTTGATCATTTAAGGGCCATTTTTGGTATAAAAAGGATATGTGATTTCTCACATATCAGGTAGACATTCAATTCATTTAGCATCTTCCAATTGAAGATCTCTTCTACATCTTTGTCTCAGTGATGATCAACTTCTTCCATCCATTAGGCTTGTAACTAAACTTCTCCATTAACAGTTTTCACCTTTGCAGTAGCCCAAAACTGTTCAATACATAAAGTATAGATTTTTGGATTAACTGTTAACGCATATTTGATAGGATTCGCATTCAAGAAATCTAAAATTTGCTCAAACCCTTCACTTTTAGTGGGTTTAGCCAAGAACGTAACCATGTTGCATGAATCAGCAAACTTTAGAGCAGACATTGTAATGGGTTTTGATGATTAATGATAAAATTGAGTTAGGGTTTATGATTAGAGAGTATATCAAAGATTGAAATCGAGTAAAAGTTTGAATGAAACCCTTAATCAAAGTAATTATATAAACGCCCTCAACAGCATTAACGTTCGCTAGCAGTAGTAAGTTATGCCTAACAGCATTAACTTTCAACTGGCAGTAGTAAGTAACCCAGCAGTAGTAACTCAGTAGTAAATTAAGCCTAGCAGCATTAACTTACAACCAGCAGTAGTAAGTTATGCCTAGCAGCATTAACTTTCTCTAGCAGCAGTAAGTTTATGCCTAGCAGCATTAACTTTGAATCACCAGCATTAACTCCAATTCCTTTCTAATCAGCATTTCCATCATCAAATTAGTATTTTAACTTACAAATTCTCTCTATCTGTTTTTGATTTCTCTCAATTCTTGTAGCTCATAATTCTCTCTGTCTATTTTTTGATTTCTCTCAATTCTCTCTGTATGTTTTTATCACACATCTCTCTTTCTGTTTTTCAACTCAAAACTTCTCTCAATTCTTTTTCTCACTAAATCACTATGTCTGTTTTTATCACACATCTCTCTTTCTATTTTTAATCTCACTAATTCTCTCTTATTCATTTACCTTACCATTTTCTTAATCAAGACTTTAAAGATTTAGCATTCCAATACTGCAATCAAATATTGAAATCTACTTACATCAAATGCTTTTCTAAGTAAATCTGTAACATTCTTGTCAGTATGAATCTTGATAATTTGAATTAGCTTCTTTTCATTGGAATCTCTGATGAAGTGATGTCTAATCTCAATGTGCTTTGTCTTTGAGTGAAAAATAAGGTTCTTCACTATGCATATAGTACTCCTATATTATCAATATAGATCTTTGTATGCATAAAGTTATACCCATAATCCAGCAATTGATTTTGCATCCAAAGCACTTGGCCATAGCAATTTGAAGCAGCTACACATTCGGCCTCTATTGTGGAATTAGCAACCACAGTCTGCTTATTACACTGCCATGAAATCAATCTACATCCTAAGAATTGACAACCTCCTGTTTTGGACTTCCTATCTAAGCTTGCTCCTGCATAGTCACTGTCAGTATATGCCACCAAATCAAAAGGTGAATCTTTAGGATACCAAAGGC